>JAPYZR010006300.1:0-13927 GCA_030522945.1 Trichopria nigra
ATAACGAATGTATATATACATATATATTAAATACAGTCTATTTCTATGTGAATATACCAAACTGAATGAAAGACAAATATTATTCGTTAATTTTGTTGCTATAATTGTAATTTGTCATTAGAAATGGTAATTTATAAATTAAATTTTATTTTAAAATTTTATATTAATTTATCTTTTTAGTGTCTTTTTTATTAGGAGATCTGTCACTTGGCACGTAGTTGCTCATCTATGCCAAGTTCATGATTTAAATCAAAATTATTTTCAACAGATGGTGAGAGTTAATCTGCAAGAACGGCTGTACGTGTGGTTTTTTTCACGCACCCGCAATCTCTCACACTTTTTATCAATAGCTTTCATTGACTCGTGACTCGTTTCTCGGCTTGTAATTACGAGTCATCATCAATTTTATTGCATTTTCTTCATTCCCTCTATTTTGTCTAACTGAATTTTTTCTTTAGCAACGTTTGGCGGTTAAAAGTAAGCTTACCATGCCTTTCTAAACAAAATGTTTTATATTTCAATTCAATGGTACAAGATTCAACAGTTTTACTATTGTTAAATCTCAAAGTAAATTCGGACATTAAAATTGGTCGAATATAGTTGTCTTGAAGAACTTCTTTTCGTTGAAGATGCCTTTCATTGTTTTCAATCAGAATTATATTTTATATAACTCCTTACTTTGGAAGGCTCATTTCAGTTTATCATCATGCTAATCCACAGGTCGTTTCAAGTGTAAATAATAAAAAATTACAAATTGAAAGAAGAACTCCTTGACATTTTTTAATGAACTCTGCAGTTTTAACTAGTGTTTCGAGATCATAAAATTTGCATAATTCATGGCCACTTGATGTAGACAAGGAGCAAGATTGAAAAGTTAATTTCGTCTTATTTGAAACAAGGTACCGAGACAAAAAGATGCAGATTGTTCGGACTAAAGAGGTTCGGACACGGGTAGGCAAGTTCGTATAATAAAAGAGGATAATAAACCGAATTATACCATGGCGCGTCGTAGAAGAATCATCTATAAAATTACCATAGAAAACGGTCATTCGGTAGGGAAAAGGACTTTCATTTTCACTCCTCTCAGTCTATCCTGCTTACTCTTCTTTCACCTTAGTATTTCCCTTTATTGCCTCCTTCGCTTTTCTTCACGATTTTTCGATTTCTTGCTTTTCTCTCTTTCTCCGTTTTGTTTTATCTCTCCCTCGTTTTTTTTTCTATATATACGCCTTTCTCGATTACATCTCTCATTCGCCGTAATACCACGAACGCAGCACATTCGCTATATCGACGTCCTCAAAAAGTCTGTCACTCTGTTCCTAGTTGAAGATCATGGCGATAAAAGGCTTCTACACCTTTACGATGCAGCTTACATTTGCATCAGGATTATAGCTATAATAGTTTTCCAAGCTTCAGAATTACCAAGATATACACTTTAACGCCGACTCAAAATTTATCTGCGGTTACTGAAATAGATTAAATGCCCGTCGCATAATTTTTTATTTACTAGAAAGTTAAATTTTTTTCATAATGTTTAATGCTTAGTTCTTAAACAAAATTTGCGGAAAAATCATTCGAATGTAGTGTATCGAACATAATAAATAATCATTTTTCGTAAAGTAAATTAATTTCTTTTATTTCGATGAAGCGCTACTGCGCGAAATTATTATATATGGCTTGTTATAATTTCTGCTCTTCTTAAAGGGCCTTTGAACATCAGAAGCGGCGGCTTTGTGACAAACTCACACTTAAAGTTTAGCCAAGGCAACATCAAAGACGAAGGTTGATTTCTGAAAGCTCATTGTGCTTGTAGAGAATGATTCATCTCTTGTCTTATGGCAATGTACCGTCCGCAAAAGAGGATCGTCAGTCGCATTAAAGCCAATACGAATTATACACATATAAAATTTAAAGACTATTTCAGGAACAAAACTTTTATTTTAGCATGAAACATTATGCGTAAGAATAGTTTATTTGCATATATACGGATTGACTTCCGTTAATAAGTTGAATCACTTATTTATTCTTCTAAAAGAATGACCATCATCTCTTAAAGTCTGCAAACATTTTATTAAATGCAAAAACTCTTAATGTATTCGTGTTCTCCTTTATATTAAATTTTAATAAATACAGATCTATAAACCCTGGTAGAAATCTGTCCAGTTTTCTGTTACACTGCCCAGTTCTTCTATACCTTTAACACGGGAAAAAAGTAAACTGGACAGAAACTACCCTAGTAGAAATTTGTCCATTTTTTTCTTACACTATCCATTTCTCCTATGCTTTTAACATGGTAAATATCTGACTTGTCTAAGAATTAGCTAATTTTTATTTCTACCAGGGTAGACAAAAGCTGGTCTCATTTTCTACTAGGGAACTAGTGAATCGTAATCAGGAGTGAAATGTCAAAGATTAACCGGCATCTTTATTGCTTTTTCTAAATAAAATTTCTTCGCTTTGAAACGTTGAAAAATTAGAGTAAACTCCTTGAATTTTCTAATTTTCCTGCAATTTTATTCTCATTGTAAACACTCCATATTTTTGCAACGTATTTCATTAAAGATATTCATATAGTGTAACTTGATACTTAGGACTAAACGACAAATGCGGAAAGTAATACTAAATTAAAAATTGATCAATACATGAGAAGATAAATTATTAGTCTAAGTTTTTAACTGAAATAGTCCGTGTAAATAGAAATGTGTCTATATATATGAAACACTTTTATGTACATGTTGTGATATGTTTAGAAGTATTTTGTGAAAACGTGTAACCCTTATCCTCTAAAAATAAATGTATCGCCTCGAGTTGCTCTCTATTCAATAGCTTCGACCCTGGCACGCTTGTTTTTTCACATCTCTAATGCCCTTTGCCGTCTACAGACACTTTAACGTTTCGAATTTCAACATTTCAGCACTTCCACTTATATTACAACCATTGTACTAAGAAGGTAAATTTATTTGTGAATCATTCGCGATGTAGTACGGTATTTATTAGTATATTTAAACGTATTAATATTTATTTCTATACATATAAGAACGTTTGTGCATGAATAACGCGAAATTAAATGACGCAGCGCACTTAGTGAAAGTGACAGATATATATTAATAAGCATTGTCCTGTTCGTAATATAGCTCACAAAGACGATATTGCGGGTCACTCGCGCGAAACGGCACATTATTACTGCGCTGAGTATTCGCAAGGTGTCGTGCAAATTTCTGAGTTTGTCGCATCGCGAAATATTAGCGTGGATTTTAAATTCGAATATTTATGTAATGAAAAAAATCATGGAAATTGTATTATTTTTCCCAAAAAATTAGTGTTCAATTTATTATTTAAAATAAATATATTACGAATATTAAATTATTTGGTATGTTATTTCTTTGCATAGGAAATAATTGAAAAATCATAAATAATCATATTTAGTTAGCTGCAAGTAAAATTTTGTAGAATTCAACGAGAATTCTAATATTAAAATTGTAATTCTTGAACAGAAATCGCAGTGTAGTAAATGCAATATTTTTATATGAATGGTAAGTATAAGTTCCAATTATAATATTATTATTATTATCTTCATTGAACCCCCTGGTAAAAGCTTGCGTCCAAATTCAACCTTATAATAATCATGTTTTAGTATGCATGTGCGACTTAAATATAACATATAAGTTTAAATTTGTTTTAAGTGAATATTATATACGTAAATTGTATAATTTGTACATATCGATTTTCGGCAAGTAGCGAGCGTAAATGCGTTATTTTTGCGCACAAATAGCTTCAAGAGTATGAAAAATTAAAAAAAAAAAAAAAAAAAAAAAAAAAAAAAAAAAAAAAAAAAAAAAAAAAAAAAAAAAAAAAAAAAAAAAAAAAAAAAAAAAAAAAAAAAAGCTTGTGTTAAAACATAGCTTATTTTTTATTTATTAATTTATTTTCTATTTATTTTTTAAATTATTATTTATGAAATAATAATTGAGAATATTGTCATTTTCTTATAGTGATCGTTTTATTACGACTTGTTTGAAATTATAGTTTACACACATATATGCCTTTGTTATATTTATTGACATTGTATAGAAAGTAACAGGTCATAAAATTCACAAACAAACTAGGGGCTTCGCCCCTGCGGCCTTCGGCCGCCAACCCCACCGGGGGCTCCGCCCCCTGGACCCCTGGCGCGCTATCGCGCGTAGCTCGCTTTGTTCGTAAAAAATATTTAAATTAAAAAACAACAAGGGAAGAATTATAAATTAAATTGACGTAAATTTTATATATTTTTTGATAATGTTACCTCTTGACGAAAAATATACAAACTTAATTAAATAAAATAGATTTTCCATATGAATAAAAATATTTGTAAATTAACAAATAACTCGAACATTATGCATACTAATTAGTTTTTGTCGGTGAGCTGAGTCAAATATAAATAAATGTATTATATTCATACAATATATTTTAGAGTAGTGAAAATATGAAAATAGAAGCGATGAAACGAATGTACAACAGAAATAAAGGAAAACTGAATCAAACTGAGACAGAACAAAAAGTTGACAATTATAACCAAACTAAAAATATGATAATGAATACATGCCAACTTATCTATATACCCTTTACGATTATGTTATTTTCAACATGTTTTTCCTATGAAACATAATAAATAACTATTGAGTATATATCGTATATATATATTTTTTTTCTCGCTGAAATAAACGTACGTTTATACTTCTTTATGAATGATACAAAAATTACGTATAACGAGGCATCCCCATGGACTGGGTATGAGTGCTCTGAGATGATTATGAATCATATACTCAAATATGATGAATGCCTGATATATTTGTCTAATGGAACTAGAATTCACACTCTAAACTCGTTAGTAACTGATGATATCTTATACAGTATATAGCAAAGTAAGCTCTGGGCTAAGCCTATGTAAACGGAATATGTCGAGTCGTGGAGAGGCTATATATATATATATATAGATGCAGACCTCATTTTGATATTATTCTGAAAATCGAATGGCAGCTGAAACACTATCTTGATTTCAAATGTCAATATATTCGATTTTATAAAATTGTATTTTATTGTTGAAATCAATTGGGATTCCTATACTGGAAATATTGTTTTCAATATATTCTATTTCTTTAAATAATAAAGCATACCATAATTATTAAATACATTGTAAATACTACATGTAGTATATATATAATAAATTATTTAGTTTACAAAAAGTTACGAAAAACAGGAAAAGGATGTTGAAATTCGTCTGTGCACTATTTTATAAATAAAGCTATACATTTTAATACCTAAATTGGAGTAGGAGTATTACTTCATTTTAAATAGTTCATGTACCTTTTGGAAATATTCTGTTTATGCACACGGGAAAAAAGTATTGTTGGAGCAACCTTAGTATAGTTGACATAATCATTCCTCTGGTTGTCACAACAATTTGTATGGTTGATGCAACCATAGAATGCTCCAACAATACTTTTTTCTGTGCACTGACTCGATAAAACTATAAAAATACTATTGAATATTAAATGTTTATATATCGGCGCAAAGGAAATTCCTACGGTTCATTTCGTTCAAACTGGGTCGACCCATTATGTTTTTTGATCATGACTTCTCAAGATTATCGCGCGAGCTAAAAATTCCAACTATAGCTTCGATGCATGAATATAATGACTTGCTCCTTACCCGAAATTTACTTTTAGGAATTGCCAGAGTACCGAATACAGCATTTACACTTTTATCTCGTGAACAGGAATACCAGCTAAGGCGGTTTCGTCTTTTAATAGAGGATATTAGTCGTTCTAATATTATTATTCCTTGATGCCACGGCTGCGCAGATATTGGAACGACTTATCTTCTACATCAATAGATTTTTTAATTGTTGTAAAGGGGAAACCTTACAGTATTATGCTTGTATTTAAATAATTTACTTAACATTTATCGCGAAAATGTACTTATTATGTATTATTGTGGCGGCGCTATAATGATGTAATTTACTTTCTGTATATTTTAAGGGCGATTACGCCTGTTATAAAAATAAATAAATAATTTTCTTAGTATATAGTGTTTGAAGAATTGACAAAAATGGTCAAATTCATGATGTATCTTGTATTAATATTTTTTATTATACGATATAATTATACGAATATGCTTACAAAAGGAGTTTGTAATCTGTACAATAAGCATGATTACCATAAAGATGAATTTACTCATTTTTAGTATGGAAATATGCCTTTCAAACGCTTGCGTCTATCTCGCCACGTATTTACTAGGTAATTTGCATTAGAGAAAAATAATCTGATATTTAATTAAGTATACAATCAAGAATAAAAACTGTTTTTTTTTTTTTATTTACCTTTAATATTTTTGCCAATCAATTATTATCAATACATCCATATCGCTAATATGGTTTCTCGGCAAAATCTATCCAATTAGTAACATTTACGTAACTTAATTAATGTAACAATCATGAAACACAAAGCTTAATAATATATATTTGCTTAATGAATGAAGTTTCGTTTTATGTTTTGAAATGCGTGAAACGTGTCACAACATGTTAAACTCATTATTCAACGAAATACGCATAATTATTAATCTTGTATTAAGAACCTTAAAATATCTTTTCAAAAGTATGTCAGATACCAAGGTGAAATAAAGATTCGATGGGGCCGGTCGTCAGTACTAAATTTAACACATCTGCCGAATTCTAAACGTCTCATTCTTTACCTCGGTTATAAAATGATTTAATATCCCAAACAATCAGATTAACGTGCTAGCGAATGGAATAATAATACCACCCGTTTCCTGTGCAGTTAGCCGCTTTCAGAGAATGGGATGAATTGCGATCGATTTCGAAAACACCTCGATACATTTAAAAACTTTTTTTTTATTGGGAGACCAAAAAGATCTTTTGTAAGAATTAGGCGTTATTCCTCGATATATTACATATTCCGTTTCGTCAATTGTTAAAAAACGAATAACAATTTTTTTGTAAGTTTATGTTATCATATTCCTATATCTTGAATGTAATGATTGCAAATTAATTAATGATTCAATCCGATATTATACCTTGAATCCTGTGTTTGAAATTTTATATATAATTAAGTTATTATATTCAGTTTTATAACGATAGAGTAAATAAACATATGAAAAACAGTAAATAATTTCTTTAAAAATCGAAAAATAATCAGATCCAACTATAAACGATCTAGTGGCAACATCGAGTCTAATTCGTTACGCGTGAGATATTCAATTGAAAATATGATCTATAAATATAATGTTTACTTCAACTCCAGATGTACGTACTTTTATTCATATAATCTATTATAATGTTACATATATTTTCGTTCGAATCTTATAAATTCATAACCGGTATTGCGCTAAAGATAATAATGAATGAAAATGTCGGCAATTCTGAAAAAAGTCATAAATTCGCAACCGTTGTAACGAAACAAGCCGTCTGAGAGTAGTAGACTGAAATCAGTGATAAAGATGGTGGGATTAGAGGCAGAAACATTTCGCCGCGTTCCAATTTCAGATATTGCTCCTCATTTAATCACGTGCATCTCGGGATTTCCGCAGTGCATCGATAGTTTAGGACAGCTCAAAACAATGATTAGATTTTCTCACAACATGTTGATGCTTTCTTTCTATCAAATTTACTCGAAAACTGATTTCGAAGACGAAAATATGATTTTGCGAAATCCATATGTGGATGGAAAGTGCAAACAGGAATTGCGAATGAAGTGATCTTACCGCGTTTCCAAAACACTGGTTTTAAAGTGGATATTTTAAGCGCGGTGCAATTCGCTTTAAATATCTTGGGGACGAAGCGACGCCGGCTAAAACTTAAAACACATTCCGGCGCGATTCTGGCGACGCCAAAAGACGTACGATGGAACTACTCGCAAAACGTACCTACAACTTTACAGTGCGGAAGAGACGGCGATATGTCGACGGGATGCCTTTTATCGAGAGGAAACGGAAACGCGCGAACTTATGATGTAGGAAATTATTAATAACGGCTTTATGAATTCGCAACCAGTGCTAAATCGTCAACTTATATACATATAGTACTTATATTGATATCTTTGTAACGAATATACACTTGTGTATATCATCGAAAAGAAGTCTTTGATCCATTAGCGATGGACTGAGAAGAAACAAAACAAGTAATAAATCGTGTACACTCTTAAAATGCCTGTCTCGAATTGGGTGCCCGTGAAAATTTAGCTGTTTCTTTTTTATCGGAATGTACTCCAGAAATATCCAAGCCTTGAAAGCTGGCCCACCACGAAGCGTTTGTGCTTTGATCCGGCGCTTTCTGTGTCGTTTGCTTGCTAATTCCACGCGTATCAAGTCAATTTGGCTTGCAATGTATAGACCGAGAACGAGTTCGGTTGCGTTGCAAATCGCTTGATTTGACGTTGCGCACGGAACGTCGAAAAGTCATCTCAAGGTCCCAACTTTACTAGGGACTCGTCAAAATGCACTTTTGCAACTGCGGTGCTCGTTTCGATCCAATTACAACCGTAAAAGGGCCAAAGCGACTCTGCCAAATTAAAACGGCGCCCAGCTGTAGATGCCCGCTTTAATGTTTCAGCAGTCTCGTTGTCTATTCCGAGCTTCGCGTATATATGGAAAATACTACAGTATTTAGTCTCTGCATTACGAAAGTGCGCTAACCTCCTGCGCGCAGCTCGCGGCATCGGTTAATCGAAAAAACCGGCGACGGTTAATCAAACTAATGGCGATTCTCTAGTTGATACCTCAACACAACGAACCTTTCTTAGAGAAACACTTTCCGTCAAGCTTCACATTTTCCGGCGTCGCTGTTATGCCGAAATGTGCAATCAGTTCAGAATACGAATGAAATTGGAAATTGCACTCACACTGATTACAGAATTTCGATTCGTTACCATTGTGAAGATACCCTTACAGTCATATGCTTCATTGGGATATACGCAATTACATAAGAATTGTGCATTTATTGAATGCATTTGATATCCCTAATACACCAAAGGATATAATACTGAGTTTTTCTACATTTTAAAGAAGAGCAATATATACTCTTTTTTGTATGAGGTTAATAGTGTACACACATGTCTTTCTCTGGCATGACAATAATACCGAGTACATACGAAAATAGATAAGAATCATCCAGATGACATTGCATTTTTTTTTTTATGTGAATGTGAATTTCATTTAGATGTGAATGTAGAGCGAGGGACTGTCAAATGTATATTACGTCCCATATAACTATCAGCTCCTCTTTACATAAGCATCTAGATAATAACACTCTGAAAACTGAAAATGTTTATAATAGTACACAATCAGCAGGAGTAAAAACTTCATAAATGTACACTACCAGATGTACACGTCTATTATTAAATTTCTATTTAATAATTATCCATCGAACACAACTTAATGAATCTAATCCGAAATTTAGAATAAAAGTACCAGGAACTATAGAGGCATGTCTAATATCTAAATCATTAACAGTAACTAAACTTGTCGTTGTTGTAGCATCTATTCGAGGTAATATTATTAAAAAACAATTGCAAGCACGTGCAGACACTTCATTTACACCATTCTCCACTGAGTGAAGAACATTGAATGATGAAACATTGCGCCTCTAGCACGTACTATTTTTACGGTTTAAAGAACTACCATCATATAAAAAGATTAAATATCTAACCTTAAACTGGAATTAATGGCAAAATATGTAATATAAGTAGTCAAAACAAATCTTTTTTAACAGCGTCTACATTCAAATGTTGACAGGTAGAAAGAAAGTAAACAGTATTGGAAACGTATATCTTGCACCAGAAATAGTCGCTATCACGCTTCATTGAATTCCACCCATCTTAGAAATTATGTGAATTAAATCTCGAGTGCTATATGTCGATTGCAAGAACGAATTGTCGAACGGGCATCATAACCGTTTCTGAATTATTGAAGCCATACGGTTTTCACGCCACTGGTTCCCTTCGCGGATTTTCTCCTTTACCCAACGAGCAGAATCTTTTTTCTACTTCATTAGCGAAGCAATCAATTTCTTAATAATTTACAATAAGTATCATTGAATCACGTATCGTTAAACTTATATTATTTTCCATCCATGCAACTTTCGTTTGACGTCGCGAAACGTACACAACCACATGTCGGACGTCCCATCTCTTACTCCATTATATCGAGTCTCACATTCTCCTTTTCCCATCCGATCCCTATCAACTGGAAAAATAGCTTACCTTTGTTCTGGAAGTCGAGCGCTACATCACTTCCGTCGATGCAGCGCATCAGCAACGTCAGCAAACTCGACAGAAACACAAACCACGACGTGCGGTGCATTTCGAGACGATGTCAGGTGTCACTATCGATACGTAGCACAATGTACGCGACCAGACCACCAACGAATTTTGCGCGATTCTCGCGCTCGCACCTGCATCAGGGAGTCGTACATTCACAAAAGCGGCTTATTCGTTATTGAACATTCAAAATGTAATACCACTCGTATCATAGCGAATTGAAAAACACGAATTGCTGTAAAGAAGGCGAAAATGAATTGTTGGCGAAGTCATCAATTCCTCCAGAACTTCCGGTACTCGTTTTATTCTTTCACCACGAAACAACTGAGGAAACACAAAACGTCAGATTTCCGCGAACGTTATTTGTACTTTGTTATTTAGAGATGCAGAATAACGGAAAAGGAATACTCGTACATTAACAGCGAGTAAAATCAGAAAACGGAATGTGAATGACTGTGTCACAGTCGAAGGGATGAATCGAGCGTCGGATTACTGCTTGACGGCTGGAAGCTGACGTGCCAGTTCACTTTTTCACTCCGTTCTCTCAACGTTCGTTTTTCCTTCTGTACCTCTTATTTTTTTTCCCTTTCGTCTTTCTCGATGCAGCTTGGAAAAAGAGTGGCGATTACATGTGCTCGTTATTACGCCGGACGCGTCCTGAACGGAGGGAAGGCTCCGAAGTCTTTTGATTGCCAAACAGACCGCTCTTTTTGCCGATTTTGGACCTCCCAGAGGCGACCCTTTCTTTCCCTTGCGCCCATCGAGTCTTCGCGTGTAGATTCGCACGTTGTATTCTAAATGCCCCACATGACGTTAGATAGAGATAAAACCTTTCCTGGGCAGTCCGGGCACGAAGACTACGCGACTTACTTTTGGAAGCGGCGCTTATTTCTTTAAATCATTTAGCACACGCCTTTCCGTTACCAGCAATTTGTCATCCGCTCCGTATTAGACTTTACGTGGCCTTGTTTGTCTTGCAACTTTTCTCTAGCTTTACGTTGCAGATTTCTCGAAGCTACGCAGGTAGGATTCAGCAAAACTTTCGTGTAAGACGACGATGAATCACTTGAGCAGTTGCGCCTCCGTGGAAAGAAATAAAAACGTCAGTTCCCGAGTGGGCCGAATACGCGAAGCGGAGGTGGAATCGGAATACACACACGTGGTCTATCACGTTCGTATGGGTACATCGGAGGAAAAGCGCCCTGCGTGCCGGGCAAAGGCCTTCGCGAAACTAGAATCAAATCCAAAGACACGCGCTTAGACCCGGCCGATACATCGCCTCGCAAGGCATACGCACAGCACACGCACGGCCCAATACAAATATAGCCGGCACCGCATACGAACGCCTACACGTAGGGGAAAGAGTCGAAAATACGCGGGTCACGCTCTCCCTCATTCCCGCTCTGTCCCTTCCCCGCAGCCGGCGTCCCGCGATCACCCTATCGTACAATGCATATAAGCGCAACTGGCGGTATTACTTTGTTGGGGGGACACTGACAGAGCCGCGGGGGGAAGCAGGAGTGTGTCGTCGCTTATATACGACTACAGTGACATGACAGATTCGTATCTAAGGGTGCGTGAAATCAAACGGAGTAACCTATCCTCACGAACTTTGAGAAGCTAGGCAAAGCATGCACCATGCGTATATTTAGAGAGAGAGAGAGAGACAAGGTGAGAGAGAACGCGCGCGAGAGAGTGCGAGTCTGAGAGAGAGTGGAGGGGGGGGGGGCAGAAGTACGTCAGGTTCGTAATACAGTTACATTAACTACATGTACGTGTTGCAAAGAGGTATATATACAAATGCGAGAAACTCAAATTCAAAATGCTTGATATCCGGCACTGACGTATGCCGAAGAAAGAGACGAACCTATATAGACGAACGAGATGGCCTCTCTCTCTCTCCAATCTTTACAGCATAGAAGGCAAGAATATCAAGAATCTTGAGAGAAGATTCTCAGTTGCACTTCCAACGAACGAGCTGGAATGGGTTAAAGCTACAAATTTCTCTATCTGTCTATCTCTCTCACTCGCGCACACACGTTGCACCGGAGAGGCGAGTTAGAGCGGCTTTACTCGGGATCTATTTCGAGGACATGCTGCGAGATTTCCCGCGCGCGCGATATAGTCACTTCCGACACCATTCTAGAATCTGCTGGCAAGGAAGATTATAAAATAATTCCCCGGCTGAGTATCAATTAAGTTTAACAGTCCAAACTATTTTCGCCATGTCTGCACGAGCTTAAATTGAAAAACTTATTAATTTAAGAAATTTACTGAAAATCTGTTGTAAATTATTATTGTTGGCAAGAAAGATATTTCTCGAATAAGTTGGGTAGAACTTTGGTTCAATTTATTGGTTTGAGTCTATATCTGAGATGAAAAATGGGAAGACACAAAAGATGCGGGACTTAGTTTCTTCCGATTACACTACACATTACAATTCTATTTTAGGTTTGAAAATCTGTCTTCATCCTTATTTAGTTTGTGGGATCTGCATACTTGGAATTTCAAAAAATCGATTCATTTTTTTTTTTATTTAATATTATTGTATAGGCTCTCAACTCTAACTTATAAATAAAAAAATTGTATAAATTTTCAAAATTCACCGAGTTATGACAATTTTGGTGGAGAGTGAACAAGATTTTCGCAAAAATTGTTATTTAAACAATTCATGTATTTATAACAAAAAAATCTTTAGAGGGAGAGGTATTTCGATGTCTATTTTAATCCGGTTCCAATATATGTATAAAAAAACAATGAGGATTATACAGAGACACCTCTTACATTTGTCTCGAAACGATGTTTTGCAAACCGGCGTGTGTCATCTCGAAATCTCTTCGTTCAATTTATTTTTCCTTTGGACACGTCATTGTTTTTGTTATTTTCTAACGTGTAACCGGATAATTTTTTGAATCTTACTCAATTTGTTTACAAACACCCCAGATTACACGAAAGTTTGATCATTATATTAGAGCTGCCATTTTTTTTTCAGAGGATCTTTGTGGCCATAACTTACCCGTTATTGAGATATTATAAGCACAAACAGACATCATAGCAAGTCATATAGTAAGAAGACCAAATTTAATCGAATCCTAGTTGTGAGGAGAAATTTGGAGTTTATAAAGAGAAAAAATTAATTATCATGAAAATGGAATGTGTTCCGGATTTAAAAATAGTCAATTTTTTATCATATTTACGTTGCGAAAAATTTAAGTGACAAAGTTTCGATAGAACTAGACTAGCTTCAGATAAAAAAAGATAATTTTTTAATTCGTTTCAAATTTGTCAAGAATCGTGATAATGATAGAAGTATATTACATCCGAGATATTAATGTCATTCGAGTGAATAAAAAGGTCAGTTATTTATCCAAAGCAATCAATATAATTATATATAATTAATAAAGGCTTACATAAAATTCAGGATTAAAATCGGGTTGAATGACGTATTTCACATGATTTATAAAACAAGGTATTACAGTTGTTACGTATGTGCGGTCCGTTAATATCTCGGAGAAGCGCACGTCCGTACGAATCGGTTATCGGCAAGTATCACGTTGCATCCGCCGTTTCGACTACCGAAATACAGCGACTACTCATTTTCCGTATTCCAGGAA
>JAPYZR010006301.1:0-16957 GCA_030522945.1 Trichopria nigra
TTTCTTATAAAAAATTCTGAAAGTAAGAAATTCAGAAATCGAAACGTGACCAAATTCAATACTTCGTGCCTACCTACGGTGCGGGTCGAAGTAATTCAATTATAAATCTAAATGATTCTAAAAAGAAAGTAAAGCTATAAATTATTACAATGACAGACAATCTAGAAAATACATAAACAATAACAAAAATACTAAGTAGAGGTCAAAATCATCGAAAACACGAAGAAAAACAAATTAACATAAACAAAATAAATGAAAATGAAAAATATATATACATTAATAAGACTGAATCAATTTTATCTAACATAAGAAATAAAGACGAAAAGTGAATAAAATGAATTAAATGGATTATTTAATGAAAAAAAAAATTTATTTAATGAAAAGCAAAATTTTCAAGATAGAATGCAGTTGATCCAAAAGATGAGTTAAAGTTTCACTTTGTATATATAAGAAGCTAAAATATCAAAGCAGTAGTGCGGATATAATTTTAAGTAGCATCAAAGCTACTCGTCGTAATCAGGAGCTTAGTTAGCCTTTTGAGAAGGATTTTCATTTCGACTTTATCATTCGATGTCTTTATAAAGGTGTTTTACAAAAAGCAAATATAAGAACAAATTTAAAATCATATATTAAAAGAATGTAGTCCAATGTATTGTTCTCGGTTCTGCTCGCTTTTCACATTATCGCGGAGCGTTTGAAAAGTTTTCGGCAGTTGGTTGAAAATAGTTTTAACAAGTTTTTAACGCTCTCTGCACCGGCTAAAGACTGAAATCTCGGAAAATTTTCAAGTTCGTGAAGTTTAATGGCGGAAATGGGGTATCTTTGTTCTTTGATTCCTCCAGCGATTTGTAACTTTTGCGTGTAGCTGTTGTATAGCGCGTTAAACGATTGTCTTATACAACAAATATTATAGAAACCGACGAAAACTCGATTCTTTAGATTCCAATGTCAGCAATTAATCTACCGAATTTAGCTTTCTTCATTGAAGATAAAAAATTTGACAAAATTTTTCAAATTCGTCATATACCCGTCCCTTTTATAAGTTGGCTCTATATATACCGCACACGGACAATTGCAGAAAAATAAACAAATGAACAATCGAATCGACTGCACATTTAAAATAAAAAAAAAACGTTTTAAGCGAATTAGAGATCTCATTAATATGCGCGGGGGTGCATCCCTCGTCCGGGCGGGCGCACCTGACTTTTTTCCGCCTTCCTTCGCTCCCGCGCATAATGTGACTTTCGGTGCGCGCCTCGACATTCGTTATAGGATATGCAAATGCATCTCGTGTGAATCGGTTCGCTCCTTTCCGGAAAACTATGTAAATTGGGCGGGAGAGATGCATAATTACGTACGTAGGAGGCACGAACCGGCGACGGCGGTCGATTAGAGAGGCCGCGGGGCAAAGCCTCGGGCGAAATCCGATCGAGGCTACAAATTAGTCCCAGCATTGTTCTTCCTTTGGTAACGAGCATGCACATTTTTCCGGGCTTACGCCCACGCTCAAGGGGAAGCTTTTCCGAAGAGCAAAATATGCCCCGAACAAGGGGGCAGCTCCAAAAAAAGATCCGGAGCTGACAGTCATCTACAAATGTTTTTTTTTTTGTTTAAAATGTTCTTCGAACAATTGAAATGCTTTTCTTTCATCGTCAGAAGTTAATTAGTTGGCGACAACTTTAAGAACTGAAACTCGATGCCGGACAATTCCGTTTGAGAGTTAAAGTCGCATCATGGAGTCTCATTGACATTAGATGACCTGTTGTTACAGATAGTAGGTCAGGTTGTGGATCACTGAAGGAAATAGTTACATAACACTTACGCAATTGTTACTTTTTTTGACATAACTGACGTTTATGTCAGCAAAAAAAATGACCGACAAAATATATACACGAGACATTGACCAAACCCAGCAAACTCAAAAGTATCGTGTGTATAACGACTATGTAACATTTATGTAAAAAGTAACAATTATACAAATGTTACTGTTTACTCTTATAAAAGACAAGACATTTTCTTTAAATTTTATTCAATATTTGATTTTAATATTCAAATAAAAAAAGTAAGGTTTTAAATAGTCATTTAATATTTTTCAAAAACAATACATGTTCACGACCGAGAGTTATTCTATTTAATTTTTAGAATAAAAATTAAAACTTCAAAAAAAATTCGAATTCGACGAGATCAACAATGACGAGAATTAAAATAGACCAATCTACTAATCTTAATCGAACGAACCCTTTCGAGTGGGCGACCACTCTAATCCTCCAATCCCGTACCAACCTGAAGCCCAAATTTGATCACAAATTTGACTCTAACATTTACCTTTGAAATATATTGACCAGCATCCAGGGATTAGGGCACCGGTATTCACATCGAATATTCAATTCTCCTTTTCAGAAACCTCTACAAACCAAAGAGTCTACTCAAGAAATTCACCTAAATCCGATCTTGCTAAAGTTCTCGGCCGTGAACACGTACTCCTCTATCTATTAATTTATTTAATTTTGATGTAAATGGTATTTCGACGGAGCTAGAATTAATATTGGTACCGCTCTCGCTCGAGAACAACTAAAGTCTGAAGGAAAATCCGTCGTTAAGATAAAGAAACCAGGCTATTTCTTTTTCTTTTGTTTAATACAAAGGATCGATAATTAATTTGCCACTTTCAAACGTTACTTTTTCGCACGGTTGCGGCCGAATTTTACTACGATACCCTATTCGGTGTGCAATGGTGTAGGGAAACCGTACAAAACCTACACCAGGTACCACTACATTAATTTACATATAGACTTATGTACAGATCAATAATATAACTGCTAATTCAACCGTAACAGTTACATTACTCTCTAAATTTCATGGAGTGAACTTTCACTCCTTTACAAGAGTAGCTCAATTATCATCACTCTTTGTGGAATGAAATTTTACTCCCAGAAATTTAGAGAGTACTTTTTGTGTTTGCAGGGAAGACTGAATTTTTCTATCAAACTGTCGTCACCCATGATACCTATTCAAAATCTGTTTCAGACGGTATGATATGGCATCAAATACAAACGTGGATGATTTTCGACAGATAAAGTAGAAATTATGAGAATTTTCATTTTTTGACAATTTTGTCCTCAACTTTGTCTCATTGTTTTATTAATCAAGCAAAAGTTCTCGATATGTTGGTGCTTTCCCAAGAAACATACAGCTGTTGACGACTTGCAGAACCAAATAAGAATCGGTAATCGGTAAGAGCGAACTCCTTCATACCCGAAGACGATAACAGGACCCCTCAATCTACGGGGCATGTCGGTAAAGCAGATTTGAAATAATCCGTTCATTATGAAAGTACAAAATCAGCCGACCAGATATGACGTACAAAAACATTGAAAACATATTAAAATCGTAAGAAATTAATAATGTATGGATGTTTTCATGCAAAAAGAATGTTATGTAAGTGTATTTTGTTGATAAAAAAAAAGCTGAAAAATATAACAATTTCGTGGCATCTATCTCTTTTGTTCTTAAAACAAGTCCTCATTTACGATAATTTCGAGAACCCAAGTTCTGTGCGCGCTCGGGTTGATATTGAAACTGTCCTCGGGCTTCAGGAACACTTACATAAAATACACGTGCGTTCCAAAAGCCCGCGGGCAAAATCAATGATTGCCAATATACGGGTGCTTATGGTATATGTATCGGACGTCTGTAATACGTTTTTTGGTCGAGTTTCGGTACGTTTGAACCATTATAGAAAATTGAATTGAATTATGTCATGTGGTTGATATATATATATATATATTAATTTAAAATTATATAATAATTTCCCTCTAAACATTTTTCTGTTTAAGAAACGCCTCTCGCACGTTTCATTGCGTCCTTTTAACGTTCTGGAAACGGTGAATGTACTACCTCGGAAACGTTACAACGAGACGTTACATTTCTAAAGTTTATGTGCGGTTACAATAACTGCGTATTGAAACCTCTCAGACACTTATTTGTCTCTGAATCAGAATATATATATATTCTAATGTTCTATGACGGAAACGTTAAAATGAAACGTTACGTTTGAAATGTAAACGTTTACAATCACGACACTAAACCCATTCTGGGAGTTACAAACTGATTCTATAGAGAATTAAAAATTGTATTAGTTAATATTATATGACTAGAATGTTTTACTTATTATTATTATTATTTTTTTTTATAAAAAAATAAAAAGTAATTTTTTATAAAAAAAAAAAAATAATATCATATAAAAAATCGTAATGTCGCTGTTTTCTCTTAACGTCAATGTTCAGAAATTTCGCTGCGCGATTTCACTTTTGACTTTGCACGCCACCTAGCGCTTAATTTTTACTCTTTCATAACGTACAAGAAATACTTTCTATATGGAACGTCAGGTTCACAACGTTAAATTACATTAGTAACCTGAATTCGCGTCACAGTTATTTTGAAACCTTGCAGAAACATGAAGTTCGTAACGTTTCCAAGAATATTACATTGTAACTACCTCAAGAATGTATGAAACTTTCTTGTGCATATATCGTAGCGTTACAGATGTAACTTTCAGGTACGTTTTTTTCTACGACATAGTAATTTTGAAACGTTTCAGGAACATGGAGTGCGAAATATTTCCAAGAAGATCACACTGTAAGCTTCTTGTAAAGTGTCAAACTTCGTTGGATGAATTGTAACGTTGCGGGTGCAATTTTTATGAAACGTCACAATGACTTCTTGTTTTAAATGGCCCCGATATGTTTAATTCATTCCATGTCACAATGGAACGTTTCAGACACAACAATGTATTGTTTCTATGTAACGTTACATTTGTATTAGCAAATGTATATATAAAGTAACCTTTCGGGAAGGTTATATGTTTAGCGGGTTGTGTTTAAAAAAAAATTCTATTTCAAATGTCAGTAATTTGTTTCTTTGTACTAACCAAGTTTTGTTAAATAAATCTCTTTTAATATATTTACTATGAAAAATCCGAAAATAATAATAAAGCGGTATAAATTGTATTAATCTCGAAGCCGTTTGCACAAATTGAATTTGATTAAAGGTTAAACGATTCCGGTTATTAGAATATGATTATTCAGCAAGTTCGGAGTTTTCTCGAACTTCCCGATTCTTGTAAAGTTTTTCAATATCCAGTTCGTAGATGTCTGTAGGGTTGTAAACGCTGATTGATTTCTTAGATTAGAAGTATTGCAGATCGATATAAAGTTTGTAAATTGGCGATTGCAGGAGAAAAGAAACTTTACCGCTCCTTTCATCAATTTGTTTCCATTTATTACTTGGACACGCGTATACAAACAAACATATATATATATATATATATATATATATACGTATGAAAATATACAACTTTCAACGAATTTTTGTTATGAAGCACGGTGTTTTGTATCGCCCCTTGCAATATTGTCCGTTATTTGTGCGACACCCTGTATAAGGTTGTATTTTCTTATTTCATTGCAATGTGACAAATGTGATCAGGAAAGGTACATATTATTGGAGAAAAACGAATCTACCTTTTTGATATTATAAAAGATTTTTTTTTTAATCTTCTTCATCTAAGTTGACCAGTAGGAGGCCAACTAACTATTGTGGGTAAAGTAGGGCACTTTCTGCATTTATAGATCCGTCTATCAAACATGAAAGTTGAAAAAGGAGAAGCATTCTTCATTTCATCAAACGATATTTTCGTTATTTCAGTATATTTCTCGACGAATTCTGTTTGCCTCTTATTAACTTACTGTCCATCATCTCTTGCCGAGAAATATTGGTAAATACATTTACAACGCCATTCGATATCAGAAATTCAGTTAAAGGTTAATTTCACTTTTTTTTGTCTTATCCACCAAGTTCCAAGAACTTCACTTTTATTATTTTGCATAATGGAAAATAAAGCAGACCTTATAAAATGGAGTATAAAATTGTCGCATTTTATCTTTTAATTTACCTTTTTTTATATATTTATATGGTTATTTGTCGCCAAAAATGGTGCAAAAGAAAATTTTTATCTTCAACAGGTAAAAAAGATAAAAAAATACTCGAAATCAGAAAAGTATAAGACAAAAATATATTGGCTGAAACTGAAAGTAAAACTATTGTTTCTAAAAATCAATCAATTCAATCAAACGTAAGTTTCTGAAAATGATATTTATTTTAAGGTCAAATACTGGACACATAGTTCTCACAGCTATTTTTTACGTCTCATTTTTTATATTCCTTCCACTTAATCTATCATAACTTAATCAATCAATATGACGTCATGTTAGTAAAAAAAAAAAAGAACAACCTGAATGAAAATTATTCTTCGATCGAGGCTGACAAGCTTTTCAATTATAGATCAACTTACTATACAGTATCAGAAATTTCCATTATCCAGTCATTTAAATTATTTTCACTTTTGCGCTCTCGCTTAAATATCGCTTTAAAAACTTGAAATTTTGCTTAAAAATATCGAACATGTTTGTGCTTTTCTAGATGCATGCAAGTATCGCATCGTATAAATTCATTAATCCAATATGGCGGACTGAAATTCGTGAAAATAACTCTGCTCTTGATGAAGATGGCGTTCGTTATAGTTTTTGAGGTCGCTGATTCCGAATCTATTATAAAATTAATTGTAAATTAATTGTAAATGTAATAATTAATGAAAATGAGTATGTTTGTGTTTTTGATGTTGGTCCGTCATATTGGATCCGGCATATTGAATTTTGAAAATTTAATGACAGATTCGGAGTTAATTTCATGAATTCGGCCGGCCATATTGAATTCGCCATATTGGATGTGTGAATTTTCAAATTCTGATAACAGATTGAAAAGCATGCAACTCTCAAAACGTATATATATATATGTATGTATACCACGTTTCACGTAAATTCAATAAAAACATGTTGGAAATGAATTTTATTGTTAAAACTGACCCAGGTAGACATTAATCGTGGCATTCCGTTATAATTGTAAAGGTCCTAAAACGATTATAAAATCTGTACGAGAAAATCTGTCGATTCTATCTAGATTTTGTATAGAAAATCTAGAAATTTGACTGTGACAATTACTATAAATTCTGGACAGATAACATATGAATTCTACCTGGTTTCTATATCAATTTTGTCTAGAAGGTACAAGATATGACAACGCTGAAAAAAAATTAGTTATTTTCAAGTAATTATTTACTTGAATTAAGAAAAGATTTTCTTGAATTAAGTAAGATTTACCAAAAAGAAGGAAACATTTTCTTAATTCAAGTAAATATTTACTTGAAAATATCATTAAAATCGAAAGCGTATAGTATTACGTTCAAGCTTCAATAATGATTGAAATTCGAGACATTCCCGTGTGACAGTATAGGTAATCAAAATTTCTGACTGTTTGTAGCACGTGCTGTTGTTTTAATCAGCTTAATCTAATTTGGGTGTTCACTATGCATTTTACGCGGATATATGAAACGAGACTTGATGTAGTTCGTAACTCGTAATAATTCTACACTTGAAATAAGTCGGAGGACAATTAGGACGTTAAGTCTGTTACTTGTTAGAGATGCATGGAATCCTGAAATAAACGACAGCATTTATAATTGATCCATGACATATTCCGCGCGGTGCATCATCCAAAATAACCATACTGCGGTGACGAATGACGGGGTGTGAGAAAGGGGTGCCGGTACATCCGATGTATAGCTTATATAGAGAGTAAATGTCGCGCCAATTCTATTCTCGAACAGACTCCAGATCATATTAATAAGGATCTGTCGTTTGTTCTTCCGATATTCGCAGATATTGATTTTCATCCGCGAATTTCCTGAGAGGTTGATTGTTAAATGTATTTAATGATGATCTGTATAAATTTTTATAATTTTTTATAATTTTTATATTTTTTGCAATTTTTTTTTGTCTCCATAAAAGTTAGTAATACCATTTACTATATATGCAATAAAATTAAATAAATGTAAAAAGTGAAATAAACCAAAGTTATAAGCTTACCTCTGCAGTAACAGACCTCTAGCGAAAGAAATATTTGCGTATAAAATCAGGATGCTTCAGTCTCGGTTGAATTTCACGTGCAATCTCTGTGCAATCTCTAGGTAATATTTGTAATGCGCAGTTAATTTTGGTATAATCTCTTGGTAATTTTAGTGTTTACTTGTAGCAAACGTGATCCCGTAATCTGCGCGTAGATTAGCGTAATGAAATTTCTACGTAATCTCGCTTCGTTCGACTGTACAATATATTCAAAACAATCGGGCATTACTCACGAGATACTCATGTTTAAAATATATGTGACATTATATGCTCGGGCATTAAAGACAAATTTTACATTATTCCTATTATTCTTAAATGCATCAATTTCAGTTACGGTTATGCAACTCTTTGTCTCTATTTATGTGATGCATGTTCGCATTTTTAATCTGATTCATGGCTTTTGTGGCCATTTGGACTTTAGAATTATGAAAGGTTGTAAAAAATTTCTACTGGGGTTGTTTTCGGGGCGAAAAATGCGATTTTGCGGACACGTATGGTCGCACGATGAAAATAGTACGAGTGAAAATTTTAATCGCGTTTATACAAATCCGACATTATTTAAATCAAGTATTGCTCCTGGGCCTATACCGTGAAAAAAAATAGTATTGCAGCCGCAAAACGTTTCATTTCACGCCCAAAGAAAATTTCTATCATGGTATTTCTGATAGTACCAATAATCAATTATAATTTTTATACACAAAGCCGTTGACACATTTTTTAAATGTTGTTGAAAACACAATTCGATTCAACATTTCGGGTACCAAAAACAGTGTGGGAAATGCGAATTCCCGCATATTTCTATTAAGAGTACCCACCTATATAAACTTCTATATAGTAACGTTAAGTTGGCAAAAAAAAAAACCAACGATGCGAAAGCATGCCTTATTATGTTTTCCCCCTTCCCCTGCGAAAAATCTCATGGGGCGAACATGCCGAGATCGCAGTATGGAAATCGGTAAACTGCATGGCTGCGGATGCGTTCAACTTGCCGCTATTTTCAAACTATTATATACGTTTTTCGTACGCGCATATTGGAGTTTCGAAATTTCGGAATGTTTATAGCTAGCGTGATCAACAGATATTAAAAAAGAGAACGCGCGGCCCCCCGAATTACCGACGCGTATAACTTTTTCCCTCCTCTCGCGACGATATGGAGGGGGTAGTCCGGGGATGGAGGAGATTTATTGGATTTTGAAACGTGCAATTTTCCGGAGCCAGTCGGGGAAATAATGCAGCTGCAGTAAAACGCCGACTCGACGTTTCTCGAGTGAATTTATTTGCGAAAGAACGGAAATAGATAGCGAGATAAAGTATCGGTGCTCGCCCGTTTATTTATTTACACGTTCTGAAGTTTCCCCTTTGACACGACAACGAGTGTCGAAATGAGCGGAACCTTTGATACGTAATAACCGAATGCAAAGCGAGCACAGCACTCTCTGCGAGACTGAGAGGAGCGTACATAATAAGTGCTTACTTTTCAAGCCCGCCTCCCCCTCGCCTTCTTAATAAAATGGCGCCTCTGCTCTTATACGATTTTCCCTCCTTTTTTCATCCCCTCTCTCTCTCTCTCTCTCTCTCTCTCTCTCTCTCTCTCTCTCTCTCATTTGTTATCTATCTTTCAATCTCCTCTTCGTACATCTCTTCGTCGTTTTCCCCTCTTCTGATTCGTCTTCTTCTTCATCATCTTCGGCTGCTATGTACTCGTATTATATAACCGGGCGACGACGTTGGCTGCTGGAAAAGCAGACGTCAGGAGGAGAGGATGTCGATATATATAGAGGAGGTCAAATAGCTTCTCCCAGTATACGCTCTGATTATGCAAACTTTTCTCGATGGTTCGACGACGCTCCCCTCATCTGGAAACGTCCGCCAAAAAATTACTTACCCTTCGCAAGAACGCGGGGAATTCCCAAGTTTCCTCGGTAATCCACTTCTAACTCGGTTGAAAACAAGCACGTGGAAATATCTATATGGAAATCGAGATGGTTTTACATGTATGGCCGCATGAACTTTTATGGATTTCACGTCAACTACGTCCAAAAATGGACTTTACACATGGACTCTAAGCAGTGCTTTGCCCGTCGATCAATATATGTATATGAAGATATGTTGGATTTGCTGGATTGGATTTGATAAGTTGAAATGATGTCACATTTATTAATGACATACAAGTAATACTTGCATTCTATAGGAAATAAAGAACAATAATGAATTTTTCAATTCGTCACATCTATTTATATTTTTTATTTTTTGTTATAACCATAATATTCACTGTATAATGTATTCCATTGTATATCCATATTTTCTCAACATGCAACAATCAGGTGTTAATGTATTAACGTTCATTTTGTAAAAGAAAATATAAAAATCTATTAACTTCATATAACATCTATTTTTTTTTATTGTTCCGTAAGTATCCAACATTAAAACTGACAGTTATTCCTTGTTTCGCGTACTTATTATATTTTTAGTGGATTAAACTGATTGTTTTTCGGATTGAAATAGTATTTTTTTTTAGCTAGGGCGCAAAATGACTATTTTTTTACCACGTCGGATTGTCATCATATTGTCACAGGCTATAGGTGCAGGAGCAATACTCGATTAAAATGATTTCGAGCTTTCAAAAAGTTTAATCAATCCTTTTCCATTTTTTTCTACACAAGAAAAATCGTATTTTGCTCCTGTTATGACGAAAAACAGAATTCTTTTATACGGGTTTTTTTATTTCCCCTGCGCGTTCATTCTTGAAGCACTTCTCTGCTCTTTTTAAATTCATAAAAAATGAACGCCGAAATCGACGTATATGTGTACATAAATAATACTTTTTGTGCTTATCCTGTACAACATTTTATATATACGTTCGAAATTCGTATCTAATGGATATCTTTTCATTTTCTAGCCATTTTTTGTTTTTGTTTATTGTATAAACATTAGATATTGCATTAAATATTTTATAACATAGAAATGAACAATGAATCTGTAGATAAATTACATTATTATTATATTCTGTCATGGGTAGAATAATTCAAGATTTTGTTGAAATTATTCATATATAAAAAACAAGATTTGAGACACGTTTCCTACTTTAGGGTATAAAATTTTCGTTTTACAGAATAACATTAACGGGAAAAGAGAATATTAATTTAATTTTGAACTGGGACGCGGTGTAGAAATTGATGGTAGGTTACGCACCTAGTACCTCCAAAGTGATCTAAGGCAAGTGAGAAGTTTGTCACCCGAGTGAAGCGAGATAGCAAGATTAAGTTACATTTCCTTGTGACTGAACTTCATCAGATAGTTCAAAGTTTTAAACAATGTACATGTCTAATATGTCGGTTAGAATTACTGGTTCAGAATTCACCACTGCATGTGTAGACACTGGGGGGGGGGGGGGGGGGGCGTTTGTATCTTTTACCCAACTATTATCATTGTTCACAAATGAAATGAAAATATACAGTATACAATTGCCGTCATTGCTTAATCAGGCCAACTTCTAGTTCTGATTTTATAAAAATCAATATTCTATCACATAATCTGCGATTTCTCTAACAATATTGAAAAATCACCAGATTATGCGCAGAAATCACTAGATTTCGTGAAACAGTCGGAAATCTTTACAAAGCTTCTCGAGCAAGTAGAAAAGTGAGAAATCAAGTCGTACAACACGAGTATTTTATTTAAGGACTGCACGTTTCGATTGAATACGAGCGAGTCAGAGGCTGTAAATTCGCTAAATGAAATTCGACTTTTACAGCCGGAACATACGAGCTTGCAATCTGTTCGTCGCCTGGGCGGATCAGGAGGGCGTAAAAAGTGAGAGGGACGAGAAAAGGGATCGAAAAATTACTGGAAAATCGACGAAGCTCCGTCAACACTATCGACACGTTTTTTCTTTTTGTCCCCGCGCCATTTTCTCTCTCTCTCTCTCTCTAACCCGACAGCCACATCTTCTTAGCTTCTTTGGATCGCCTCGGCAAAAGGCAGAGAAACCAGGAAAAAGCTTCCTTTCCTCTTTAAAACTTTCCCCGCTATTTCATCTTTATTATTTATGGTCTTAATTTTGAATTCCCTTCCATATTTATCGACTTGATTTAATCGTCTACTACGCGCGCGCGGTATTTCTGCTTTATGTCGAAATGACTGGTGGAATACTTAAACATCCTCATTTTAATAATTTTTAAATAAACGTATACATTACGAGAATATTTTCCTCCGTTAAGGGCAAATGTCTTTAACGTCGAGAAAGCTTCTCGTTACGGCTTCGTCAAATAGAATTTAGTTATTACGTGGATAAGCATAGTTTTTTCTATTACGAAAGCATATAACATTTCTTTTCAAGTTAATATTTCACAGCAGATGGATGAAAACATTGAATCGATAATATCTGAAATATTTTATAATAAAACGATGCATCCATCAAACTGTTGGTTGATTATAAAAAAGAAATTCTCAAATTTCCATTAAAAATATTGATAACTGAATTGAAATTAATGAGAAACCCCTACAATTAACGTATCTTTACGATTGGGGAGAGTCGTAATGGTTGGACCATCGCGTTTATTTCATTTTATCACCTTAGCACCATCTATATCTTTTCATGCAAATATTTGCTATAGAGAGCGTCAAACTTTTTACGTAACTTAAAGTAAATTTTTCGAGCAGTATAAACTCGTCACGTAACATGGGTGCTGAAATGAGAAAATAAAGTAATTCATAATTTCTTGAAAAGGGAAACAAAAAAAGAAGGAAATACATTCACGGTTCCTTTCTTGATTTTCAAGTGTATTTCAACCTTTTTCTGTTATTTTCGGGTCAATCATTTTCCTCCATATTTCATAGTGGTCCTACCATGACGACCTGGTCCGACTGTGATTACCAATTTTTTTTTTAAAGCCAATATAACTCTTAAAGTTTTGGTCCAATCATTTTAGCAGAAATATTTGTATTTTAAAAAATCTTACCCATAGGCGAAATTCGGATTACAATGGAAGTTACGGTCAAAAGTCAAAACATGGCCCAACCATGACTACCCTCGCCTACTTTTAATTAAGATGTATAAGAAAATTACTATATAAATTTCTGGAATAAAAAAAAACTTTGCCGATTTAGTGGCGTAATTCCCATCTCGAAAAATTGAACATATTAAAGTCAGGGAGTCCACTGCAAAGAAAGAAAGAAATAAGTGTATTTCAAGAATTCTTTTCTTTTTTTTTTGCGAAATAAAATAGGTTAGGTTAGGTTAGTAATGTGTTATAAAAATAAAATGTTTTTATATAGGAATGGCAATTCTCCATCGGTGATACTTTTGTACGGGATTTAGGACCGGGAATGCAAGTCCTGCAGTTTCTGTCCTAGGACGAAAAACCACAATTTTGCAGCTTCGATAATAATAACAAGAAACGTAGGTAGGACTGACAAAAAGATTCAAATTACATGCAAATAATCGTCACATAATAGTTCATAAAAAAAAAAAAAAAAAAATAGGAAACATATTTTTTTAAATGTATTTCTTTTCTTTCTTAGTAAAAAGAGTATTTGGATTAAATTCCAATTATGATCGACGGATGATTGGAATAGTTAAAATTTAATGGAAAATTGTTTTTTCAGACATCGAGTCATTATAACCTTACCAAAATGGCAGAAAAAGCGCGAAATAGTAAATAAATTTTGGTATTTCTTGTAAATTTTTTGTCGAAAATCAGTTACGCATTCTCGGAATCGATTAAGAGTTACTTCGTTAATGCAGTTAATGATGAGAGTATTTCCTTTTATTTTGAAATTCCGATATTATCTATCCGAATTTGTCCTATTGGATCCTCCATTTTGAATTTAGAAAACACGAATTCGTATTCGAAGGTAAGGAGTATAAAAAAAAAACTTTTATAACTAATGATTGTAGAGATTCAGTTGCTTACAATTGAAAAAAAAAACTGATATAATTTTACAAATTTTCCACGATATTGTATTAAATATATAAAAAATTAAATCAAATTTTTGACTTGTCTGTTGAAAAAGTATACAAAAGAAAAATCCACATTTCTTCGACATTTTGGAAATGTCATGGTTCCGGTCTAGTCATTTAATTTGTCTTATTGATTGTGGACCTGAAACGTGGACCAACAACAGTATCCGGCGTAATTATATTTGGCGTTAAAAACGCTCCTGCAAAATCCAGAAAATGTCTATTGGGAAATAATCAAAGAAAGATGTATTTTTATTTGTATTTAGATCGTTTCAATCGTCCATATATCGGGGCGCCACCGTCGAAGATGTACCGGCGCTGCTGGAAAGATTTCTATATGGTCTCCGAGATTCCGGGCGCCCAGATTTCTTGAAAGGTAAATATACAATATGTTAAAGTACTCTTTTGACTTTCAAATATTTCGCTCGGGGAGCCGCAGAGTGCTATATATATATACGGGAAAAGAATAAGATCCGAATGCTATATATTTTGCACCGCGGAATCCACGGGCCTTGCAGTAGAGGACGTGACACAATGCGATCAGTAGTAAGAGACGAAGTCGTCGTGTAGTCGTTGATTTTATTTGTAACTACAATAATATCTTTTTACATACAGGTTCAGACGGTATAATTGTATACATACAACGTTCTGTAACATTTATTATAATATTTATACATATGTATAACCTATAACAACATTTAACGCAATATACGCTTAGTTCGCTTGTACGTACATTAATAATGTAAGATTAAACCCATGTAAATGAGCCTATATAGACCTAGCTGTATGCGCACAAGAACATACGTAGTAATAATCTTCTCTGATGTTATCAATTATGTCTTTTTCTTATTTTTATTTTTTGTTTTTTTTTTGTTTTTGTTATATTCTTTGTTCTCCAGCAGTTTGCTAAATAATTCTCTCGCGCTATATATATGTATAGACTTCGCCCGCTTTTAATCACTCCATTTCTTCGCGAAAGCAAAGCCTGCACACTCGAGCGAGGTATCCCACACACACCAGCACAGCGAACGAATTCATCGTCGATTTAAAGCAACCTCGCTAACAAGAACTTTTCCAATGCTACAATAATAAGTTTAATTTCTAGAAAGGCAAACTCGACAATTGCACGACGCGTGTAAGACTTTTTCTTTTCGTCTGCGTTCGTATATATATAGCGATGATTGGGCAACCCGACGCGTAAAACCACTTACACCTTATTGTTTTGCGGATATAGGTTTTAAGGCATATATAGGTTCATGGATGGAGGCTTTGTCTAACGATACAAAAAATACGATTGTGCAGTGACGAGATCTTACGATGCACGCTATTAAAATGAAAGTGCGTGAATTTTCAAATATAATACATTTCAGATATATGCATAAAAGTTAATGACTTCACATTCCTCACCCGAAATCTCTTCTAAATGACAATGTTTGTAAATGATTGTATTGCATCTTGCAATTATCCCCGTATCGTTCATTGTCTCGAAAGTAATTACTGATTAATTAAAAGTCATTATCGATTAATTAAAGATACTAATGTATATAAGAAAATATTTCCAAAAACTGAATATCAAAGTATTGACAAGAATTGAAAACGACCTAAGAATATAATATAATATACTGGTCGGAAATCAACAGCAGATGTAAAAAAATGTAGAAAATGAGTACAAAATGAGTACTCTATAAGTCCTGCTACTCATCGACTATGGATCATTTTTTATGAGCTCATGAAAAGCTCCTGAAGATATACTTAAAGAATGATCCGAGAAGTCGATCTAGCAGGACTTATAAAGTATACTTTTTGTACGCATTGTGCACAAGATTTTTACCTCTGCTGGTTGGGAAAGAATATTAAAAAAAATGCGAGATCCTTATCGGTATTGATTTTTCGTAAATTATCGGCTATAATCTGGTTGATTAGTCTTGACTCTGCCAAAAAGATAAATCTGAATTATATTTATGTATAAAACTGATAATTCTAATCTGAATGTTTTTTTTTGTTTTGTTTTATTATCTGTTTATTGATATCTGCTCCAACACCCGTTTAACAGCATATGGATTATTTTCGCTTCCGCATTCACTGATACGTATTTCGTACCATTAAACTCGCCTCGAACTTCATTTCGATTCATGGTTTCTAAGTTTCGAATTAGTTACAAAGTTTCAAATTTATGTTCTGGAGATAATTGCATTGGAAAAATTTATCGATTTCTAAATTAAAGTAGATATTCCTGTTTCTCGACCTGTACACGGTTTATTTCGTCTTTTTACATCTTTTATTTTTTTTTTTACTATTTTTTTAATTGCATTAACTAACAAGGTATTTCATTTGTTTTAGAATTTAGTTTTTTTTTTTACAATTATTATTGTTTTAAAGATTGTAGAGATTCGTGTCACCAATCCAAGAATTCAGATTTCTAGTCGTACTCTGATATTACATATGTTATAAAATGTCGAGGTCAATGCGACGTGTCTTTTTGTAAGTCGCGAAATCAATGAAAAGGTCAATATCCGAAAATCATGTTTTGTGAAAATGTACTTTATTATAATTTTAAGATTTGAAATATTATTATTAATGGAATTGCTGAAGAGATAAAGGATTATTGTTTCGTAAAAAATTAAAACGATGAAAAATAATTTAATGGCAATGACGAAAGTCTGTCCTCAAAATGCTATCTGCTAAATTTTACAAGAAAATTTTTCGCCGTGATATATTTTTTATTAAACTTTAATTTTTAAGAAAATTGTAAAATATTTTGTCAAATCGAAGGATTTCAATCAAACTTATTTTGTCAAAATGACAAGTCCGTATGACTTTACTTAGCGAATGTTTTATTACATTTCATAAGCCAACTTCAATAAATATGGCTTCTTATTTACACCCAGAGAAATAACTTATTAGATTCTAATAAATAAACATATTTGAATTTCATTTATTAGAATCTAATATATTTTTAATAGTATTAATAAAAATT
>JAPYZR010006303.1:0-13482 GCA_030522945.1 Trichopria nigra
TCCGATTTATGATCGGAGCAAAATTGATGCAAAAATGCATGCCTTCGATAATTTGCCATTTTCATGTCCTGTATAAACGTATAAGATCAATCGTAATATTATTAGGAAATGTTTTACGACTGTATTCGTGATCAAAAAAAAAAAAAAGAAAAAAAAGTGTAGGTGGGATGACGTAAAAAATTCGCATATGCATTGCGATATATAACACATGACGTACAACAGGTATAGGGGTACATGCGTGTTTATGTGCATATAAGTATATGCGTGGATTCGCGTGCGTGTGTGAACGGTAATGCGCGGATTGGCGAGGATTATTTCGCTGAGCCAATAGAACGGGTGGCACGGTGGAACATGCGGTTTCGCAAAACTCCGTGTCGGTCCGTTCCGCGGCGTTCCTTGTTTTTGCGAAACGCGCGACTTGCGCACTCGGGCATGCGAACCGTATCTTTGCGCGTCGTTTTGTGAGCCCCGTAGGTTTTCTCAAAAACTGGGAAGGACGGATCACGTTGACGTCTGTCGCCATTTCCACGGCTTGCGACGGACAATTCCACTGTCGGGCGGTTTCTTTATTTCCAGGTAAAAATTCCTGGGCTGCGGCGAAAGTCGGCGGGTTTACGATATCGCGAAAAAGTCGCGGAGCCGCGACGGTCCGCGGTTCCCCTCGTCGCGCTCACACGGCGAGTCGCGCGAGTGTCGTCGGGCAAAGTCCCCCGTAGTGCAGCGCAAAAGTGCATCGATATGCGACCGGTACCGGCTGACACTGCCATCACCTTTATTAACGTTATCGTTCGATTTCGATCGCCGTGTCCGATCGCTGATCCTAGGTCAAAAACCGCCACCACGCGCTATTGTTAGACCAAGACGGTCCTTCTTTTTCTTCCCCTTTCCGTTCGTGCTCCTTTGTTTTTCGCCACCGTTTTTCTCCTCGTCGTCGCGCCGGGGACGAATGTTTCAGCGAAATAATAGCTACGAGCTCGGACCTCGTTCCTCACTGCTCGATACCGAGCGCGGGAAACGCCGGAACGCGTCGTTTCCAGGGTGAACGACTTCGCGAAACGCTCTTTTGTTTGCTCGTTTTTTCTTTGTTTTTCTCCTTCGACCAAAGACTGGCATTTCATCTTTTTCGTTTGACTTTTTCAAGCCATGGCGGAGGGGAATGGGGAAATAAAAATGGAAGAGAAGCAGTCCAAGGAAGAAATGGACTATGTCGAGCGCACGGAGGACTACTCCAAACTCATCCAGTATGGGCTAAATGAAAAAGTGGCTGGCAAATTGGATGAGATTTATAAGACTGGGAAACTCGCCCACGTAGACCTGGATGAGAGAGCCTTGGATGCCTTAAAAGAATTTCCTGTAGATGGTGCACTCAACGTACTCACACAATTCCTCGAATCTAATTTAGAACATGTGTCAAACAAATCAGCATATCTATGTGGCGTCATGAAAACCTACCGACAAAAGAGTCGAGCTGGCCAGAGTACTGGCAATGCCAACACAACACCCAAGGCACCGGATGAAGATAAGATTAAGGTGGATTAATGATTTGTTAAGTTTGTGAGATGTATAAACAGTTTTTAGCAGATGTATCGTTACATTAAAGTTTTTAACTGTGCAGATGATATTAGAAAGGACCGGTTATCCGTTGGATGTCACTACAGGCCAGAGAAAATATGGTGGTCCACCACCTAACTGGGAAGGTGCTACACCTGGCACGGGTTGTGAGGTGAGTTTTGACAATTGTGAAAAATAATGTGCTTGTTTTGGACGACGAATCCAAAATTATTTCTTTTATTTGTAAGGTATTCTGTGGTAAAATTCCAAAAGACATGTTCGAGGATGAGTTAATACCCTTATTCGAAAAGTGTGGTAAAATTTGGGACCTACGGCTCATGATGGATCCAATGACCGGTACGAATAGGGGATATGCTTTCATTACATTTACAAATAGGGAAGCAGCACAACAAGCGGTCCGAGAGGTATGCGATTTTGCTAAATCTTTATAGGGCTGTACTTTCTTAGTATCACATACAATCTTATCTTTTCTCATTCCCCTTAGTATTCACGATTATTGATCTGAATATATTGGTTATCTTTATTTATTTATTTTTTACAAAATTTCTAGACATGTTACAAAAATGTTATTGCGACCAAAGTCCATTGTTGTTCGTAACGTCTGACTGTATAAGAATGCGTACATTTAATGATATCTTATTTGCAGTTATACGTTCTGAACGAATGTCATATTTATGTGGTTTGTTCTGCATTAATATATTGTCGACATACGTAGTGACGCTTTTCTTCATTGTTGTTTCAAATGAATGGAGCACGTTCAATATGTAACAGATGTAATTTCTAAATAATGTCACGAACAGTCCACATATATTATTTTTAATATCTTTATTTAAATGTCCCTGACCATTTTTATTTGTATACATTATTCAAGTATTATGCTCATACTAACATCCAACTTGTATCCCAACATACAAACATTTTTGTGTTTTGTTACGAAGACTCAAGCACAGTGTAAAATATTAACAATGTTCAACGGATGAGTTTCTTTTCCAGCTCTCCTCTTTGCTCAGTGGGCAAAATTGGGAGTGGAGAACCTTCCTGGACAAACAAAAGCTAAAAACAGAAATAAGAAAAATCTGACTTAATTGGTTACCTATACATTTATCAAATTGTTCTAAAACATTATTGGACAGTGACAATTTTTGTAACAAAATTTTCTGAAAAAAAAAAAAAAAACCGTTAGTGTGAAATTTGTTTACAGGAGTGCAGTTGATGCACGCGAAATCGCGAATATACGCCGGTTTCATATCTTGTGAAGATTCGAGCTCTAAAACTCGTTTAATTTTCTTACTTTCATGCCATGCTATTTAATATGTTTTTCGTGATTATGCTTTTTTAATTTTAATTTTTGTATAATTTATTGTTTTATTAAGTGTTAAACTTCTGTTTTTAACGACTTAAATTCCGATTTAAGCCAATTATTATTGATTTTCGTCTCCCAAAACTTTTCTTATTCCTTCTCGTCTACTTTTTCCTTTTTTTAAAAGAAGATTATAATGGGAACATTTTCTTTTTCTTTATGAAAATTTTCTTTCTCTTATGTGGACCGAGTCAGCGGAATAAAATTAGGCATGTGTGTGTTTTTTTCTTCATCCCACAGCTCGATAATTACGAAATAAAATCCGGCAAGAGTCTCAAAGTAAACATTAGCGTTCCTAATCTACGACTTTTCGTGGGGAACATACCAAAGTCAAAAGGCAAAGAGGAGATCTTGGAGGAATTTGGTAAATCAACAGGTAAAGTGAATTCGAGGCGTGTGTTTACCTATACCTTAAATACCTACCTTTACCTGCCTTTTCATATTACCTTTGCACTAGAGTAAACAATAAGAGTAGTAGCTTATAAGTAGTTGGTCTGCATCTCTGCTATGGAAGCTACTTTTTGAAATACTTCATATCGGAGCGTCAATCGCGTAAGACTTGAGCGTGTCTAATGCAAGCTAAAATCACATACAGTCCTCGTTCTTGCACCAACGATTGTATGTGATCTACACGTACGTGGTACCTTCGACACTCCTTTCAAGAAAGAAAAACTCTTGGTTGATCTCCTTGCCTCTCGGTTTATTAGTGAACAATGAAAAACCTCTCTGGTCCAAATTTCTCTCTTTCTTTTACATATAGTTTAAGGTGCGTGTTTGACATATACATACTTCTATCGTGTTTGATTTGTATGTTATTCATTATTTATATTTTATTATGTAAGAAAAGTAGTTATTTATCCTTATTAAACTTCCCATTTCATTTTGTAGAATCTAGTTTTCGAAAGCCCGGACTTTTTATCGATTCAAAGGATAAAATGATGCTAGAACTTGTCGCTGCATCTGGAAAACAAATTGTCAAATTCATATATAAAATGGGCATTTGAACTCTAGAGCTACTACTCATACCTTAGCTTAAAGCATGGGGATTCGGATAAGCCACGTGGACCACTGAGGCATGTGGTTCGCTAACAAACAAACAGGCAATCCTGCCCATTCTGCATTTCATCCTTCCGAATACTTGGTCATTCCGCCTTGATATCCTTTCGTTTGCTGAGTCATTCGATCCCGTATTTCACATATCCTCGTGTTCTCGAAGGTCACTTGTTCTTTCAGAAAACAAAAATTAAAATAAAAACAAAAATGAACCAAAAAATTTTTTAAACATCCCTACACAAGTCAGTCACAGCCAATTTAAGCACTTGTAAATCACAGAGACAAGCTTAATTGGCACTTTCCTTCCACATTATTCTTACAGCTGAATGATTATGAGATTCGGAAAGGGAAAAAGATCGGTGTAACCGTGTCTTTTAACAATCACCGCTTGTTTGTGGGAAATATTCCAAAGAATCGAGACCGAGATGACTTGTTCGAAGAATTTACAAAGCACGCACGTAAGTTGACAATTGACCTAAGAATCAGCAGGCAGAGAATATAAAAAAGTTTCTTTCCATATTAACACGAAAGAACATGAATGTGTGGTGAGCGTCTGGTGAATGGGAAGATAAAGTTTTGTCTTTTTGACTGTGTGAGTGACAGAAGACTAATACATACAATTTTCACCAAGAAAATTCGAAAAATGGTCTTTTTTCGATTACTTTACTTTGTCTTAATTTCTTTATCTTATTTTAATTTTGGTTCTGTGCACCGGTTTTGATTTTTAAAATCTGTTCATCTCTGGAAGTTCAACGAATCAAAATCTTTAATAAACGTCTTCAACGAGTTAAAACTAGGTATAATATGGAACCTGACTGAGAAAACACTTTGTCTAGAGATACATGCTACAATAACGAGCAATAGAGACCGCTTACCTTTATATCTGGCTTAAAATTTCAATCCTACCAAGAAGAACATTTACAAGTCAGACTGCTCACAGGGTATCCTTGGACTTTCCGCTATTTCACAAGCTCCGTGCATGTTATACGATTAGTACTTCCAGTTTAGTTCTACAGGATTGAGAAGTGTTGCGTTTGCACTTAAATTAAGCTGAAAAAGGAAATTTTATAGAAAAGAATACATTTGGTTTTGAATTTATATTGAACTACTTTTAAAAAAGTTGCTCTTCATTGAAGATTTTGTAATTTTGTAATAATTGTTTCAGTTTCCATTTTTATAACTTTTCATGTTGAGTGCAACCTTTTTAAAGTTTTCGATAAACTGCAATCAATATTTAGAGGGAATTAATGGTTTTGGATTTATGGTCTCTAAATCTATTATTTTTTTTTTATATTTATTTTATTACGTCTTATGTATGTTTTTAAGATGGTATAAGGAAATGGTTATGAGTAGCATCTTTGTTCTTCAGACTGCTTTTGACTGATTTGCCCGTGGGAGTAGTTGGTACCATGTGCTATTTGGCAAAGAATGAGCTTATAAACTGAGAGGAAGGAGAATTGAACCATATACACAGGAGACAATTGCAAATGACAATCAATGTCGATGTCAAATCAAGCTTTGAATTTTTTTCTTTCCGCGTTTTCTGTAACTGAAAGAATTTAATTCACAGAAAAAATGTTAGTTCCTTGAAGGGAAGAAATCAGTATAACAGAGAAAGAAAGAGGAGAAAGAAGAGAATGGGTATGAAATAGCGAGCAAGTAAGAGCAATAAATATGAAAGCCAGGAAGAAGGTGGATCTAACGTATATTTAATAGATTTTTTTGTAATAAACTCCATTTAGAATTATTTTACAAGTTCTTACTATTATTTTAATTTTCTGCTATGAAATATTTTCAGTTTCGGGTAAACGGAAAGAAAAAGAAAAATAATAAAATGAATATAATATATTCAATGGTTCATTCAAGTATTGATTTGATTTTCTCTCCACTTGGATCTCATTTCTTTTTCGTTAGATTTTTTTTCTTTTTTACTTGGTTTTGTATCACTAAAGTCAAGAAGAGGAAAAAGTTGTATGTAATAGATAGACTAAGTTTTCAAATGTTTTTCTCTACACTTTTTTCAATGCGTGTTTATTTACTTATTATCAATACAACTACTTTTCATAGCTTTTCTTTTGAATTCTTATATTTATTTATATTTATGCCATTGAATGTGTAAATAACCCCTTATCTAGATTCATTATCATTTTTTCTATTATAGCTGGCTTGACCGAGGTGATTATCTACAGCTCACCTGATGACAAAAAGAAGAACCGAGGATTCTGCTTTTTGGAGTATGAGTCTCATAAATCTGCTTCATTGGCGAAAAGGAGGCTCGGAACAGGTCGTACGAAAGTGTGGGGTTGTGACATTATTGTTGACTGGGCTGATCCCCAAGAAGAGCCTGATGAACAAACAATGTCTAAAGTAAGTGTTATCAGTCACGTTTAATGTAGTCTTTTAATAATAATGTCAATTTGATTATAATTGATTGAATTTTGGGTAAGCTCTTAAAAATTAAATAAATATGATAATGTTCATTAAATTTTTAAAATTTGTAAATATTTTGAAACATTCATTTATTGATGATTACAATACGTAAAATTGTGTTTTGATTTAAAATGGGTATTTTATCCTTCACATTATTAATTGCATATTTAACACTTTCTACTAGGTGCGTGTGTTGTATGTAAGAAATTTAACTCAAGATTGTTCAGAAGAAAAGTTAAAGGAATGTTTTGAACAGTACGGAAAGATAGAGAGAGTCAAAAAAATAAAGGACTATGCTTTCATACATTTCGAAGAGCGAGATTGTGCTGTCAAAGTAAGTTGTAGAAAAAAATTCATTTACATTTCAATTATATCCTAAATTTAAGTAATTTAAATTAATCTCCAATTCATTTTCCCAGGCTATGCGTGAATTAAATGGAAGAGAAATGGGTGGATCACACATAGAAGTATCGCTTGCAAAGCCTCCCTCTGACAAAAAGAAAAAGGAAGAAATGCTGCGCGCCAGGGAGCGCAGAATGATGCACATGATGCAAGGCCGAGGCGGTTATGACACACTCTTGTACGACCAACACTTTCTTTCTCTACTTAACATAAAAAATCTTCCAGGTCTATATAACATTCAGTCACTACTTAATTACTTTCAGGGGCTCTCCGTCACATCCCGGAATGATGGGCGGTCCAATGCCTGTACGTGGACCTGGACAAGGACCCCGAGGTACTGGTGCAGGTATGCGAGGGCCGATGGGACGTGGCGATAATTACGGTAAGTCTGCAGCTCGTTATTTTGAATTCATTGTTGTATATCGATCTAACGATAATGTATTTGATTTAGTTCTATTATTTAGTTTTAAAGTTATTAATTCAATTTTCTTTCATTTCGTGATTATTGCTAGGTTATAATTACAGATTGTTTATTTCAGTATATTATAAAATCACTATTTATTTATAAGTTATATATTAATTATTTTTAACATATTTATAACCATTCAAGAAAAAATAAATTTATTTTTGTAACAAAATATTGACTTTAATAAACGTTATTGCATTACTATAATGCAGGAAAAATCTTTAAATCATACATAGGACATTCTGTCTAGAACAAATCATCTGTGATTGGTTAATTGTTTGTTTCATATAAAATATTAAATTTATAACAAATGTTCTTATTGTGAATGGATTTGATTATATATATATACTTTTCACAAATATTCTACACTCGCTCGATTTCTTATAAATTGAAAGTTAACGTAAAAAATCGCTAAATTGATATTGGTATAAAAAATTGTAATTAAAATGAAAACAGTCAATCACTAGCATGTATTCTTTTAACACAGAATGTCAATTCATGATTTCTTTATATTTACCACACTCCATGCAAATATAAAAGAAAAAAGAAAATGTTATATACGTACTTTATTTTTGTTGCTAGTTATTTAATTTCAAGGTTGATTTGATAAGTAAATGTCGTAGTATATTTATTTATTCATATACAAAAGTTGTTTATTTTTCTGAAGTCAGAATAATTTTCAACTTGTAGATTCGCCATCTAATGAAATGTAATAGTATTATATGTTTATGTGACTCTTGAATATAGAAAAGTTCAATTTTCTATAAGAGATTTTTGTCAAGTTTATCATGCAAAATATAAACAGTTAAAAAAATACTGAAAAAAGAAAGATGTCCTGCATGCTTTTGGGGATTTTTCACTACCTGACTATTTGTATTTGTCTTATGGCTTACGCGCATGATAAGCAATTTTTGAGAATGAAAAAGATTTAGAATTCTAGCATTTACGATACAGAATTCACCACTCAGCTGAAAAATCGTTGCATACCCTGATTCAATTAAATAATTAAAAAAATGTTATACATTTTCATTAAATTTTAGCTAATTGAAATAAATAAAAGTAAATCTCCATCGAGAGATTTATATCGATTCAGTGGTATCAGAGATTTGTATGCGTACCTCAAATCACTTCCTGCAATCCTTTCTTTTTTACTCTCAAAGCAGTTAGCATGTGTGTTGTTTGTTTCATATACCTACATGTTTCGATGCCACAATACATCGTGTGTGTATTCGCTAATTACTTTAACAAATCGATTGTGTGAGCTGTGTGTTTGACCTAATTTAAACACTTGCCATCAAATAAAAAAATTTGTTTCCAGCTATCAAGGACATGGGTAAGCCACGCGAAATGCTAAGAATGGAGAATGAGTCGTTTTGAATATTTTTAGTAGGTTTATTTTTTTCATTTGATGAAATGTTCTTTTATAATGTGAAACGACGAACATTTTCTTATATTATGGATAGAATGAATTTGGTTTGACAATATGTTGATCAACCAAAAAATAATTTCGTCGATGCACATTACTAGAATTTTTGCAATGGTGGTAGAATTTCTTGAATGTTTATAAGAGGCTTCATAATCTTATTGATAAGATTTACAAGTCGCATGGAAGTGAAGAACAGTTCTGCGTTGATTTGCACAGTCTTCGTAGATAAGATAAAATTTTATTTCCAATATTCGCGACATATTCAATGCATAGCGTGAAACGTTTCAAATTCTCTATCGTTTCTGTCTTGTTGTTTCCATTCTCGTACAGGTTTATTTAGAAAATGTTAGAATATATGCAAATAGATATTTAGGTTTTCAGTTTTAAGGGTTTTGGAATTTGATTTGAGTATCATGAATCTGTACGCAATGGGTAACAACGTTTTTCTAAATTCTTTTATAAATTTTCATACTTTTTATGAAAAATGGAGTTTCAAGTATTGCGTAAAAAAGAAATGAGGAGAGTGATACGCGTGAAGACGTAGTCGCAATAGGAGACTTGGTTTATTGCTTATATTGGCTTCTGCTTTGCTCAAAAGAGAAACCCCAGGCTTTTGAATAGATAGTCTATACAAGTGTGCTCTTTCAGATTGTTTTGTGAATAAAATTTAAATTAATGTTTTGTCAATTACATTTAATCTGGTATTCAAATATTTTCGTTGATGAATTAAAATTGAAAAAAAAAATAAAATAATTGTTTTGTATATCATTGGGCAAATAATAATTACAGAATAATACAAATTCACCCAAAAAATAAGCACTAATAATACTAGTTGTATACTCTTAATAAAAACTATAATTGTAACTTTCATTTTAAAAAAATCTATAAATATGCATTATAAATATAATAAATACCATTTTTAAGATTATATTTCCAAATAATAAAACATATTTCTTTATTTTAATTAATTAACATTGTTTTCAAATATATTCCTTATTTTATATTGTTTTGTTTATTTTTTCTTTTTCTTTTTTTTTTTTTTTTTTTTTTTTTTTTTTTTTTTTTTTTTTTTTTTTTTTTTTTTTTTTTTTTTTTTTTTTTTTTTTTTTTTTTTTAAATTCAAGTATTTTTCGTTACTATTTAAAACTATATCTGTAGTTCGGCAAGATAAACATTACGTAATACTTGAATCCTCCATAATGATCTAGCTTATTCGACTTTATCGAGTATTTTTTTATTTTGATTTTATTTTTGTTTGTTTATTTATTAATATTATTTTTTTTTTTGTTATTAACGTGAAAACACTCTCGGCATGCTTCTTTTTTTGACGGATTTCAAATTTGACTTCTTTTCATGATTATTAGTTTGTTATGCAAGAATGACGGTGATAACAATATTTAAGACATTATTCTCTGTGCTTATATTTCGTACTCATTTAGAGAACGAATACGTTTGTGTAAAGGCAATGATGATTGGATTGACCCGCAGTGATAGCGAAGAAATTCAGGTCTATTTGTAATGTGTGTTTTTATAGATTATGATTACGACTATTACGGTTACGGAGATTATCGAGGTGGCTACAGTGATCCATATTACGATGACTATTATCGATACGAAGATTACTATTTCGATTACGCGCCTCCTCCGCCACCTGCCAGAGGGAGAGGCAGGCAGCCTCAACCGGTGGGTCGCCTTTATTAATCGTTTATAATTAAAAACTCGTTATCGTTGTTAATTTTAAATAATTTTAATAATAATTAATAATAATTATCGTAATTTAATATAATTTAATATAATTTAATCGATTATTGTTAATATATCAATTTTCACTGGCCTGCGTGCCGAGATACCTCCAAGTGTGATTCACGTAAATTAATGATAGTAGCAGCAAAAATAATAATATTAATTATAATAATAGCAATATTAATATCAATTATCTTGAGCTACGACTATAAACAATTATAATAATAGAGATAATATATCAGTAATTATAATAAAATCGTGCGAAATCAGAAATAAGGAACGTACGATTTAAAACCATCGATTCAGGTTCAATCGTTATGACTAATTTTTACTATAATTTGATTTGAATCGATTTTATATGATTTATTAAATTATTTAATCATGTTTTAAATTATTTCGTTCATTTACATACAATTATCGTATGTAATCGCTTTAAAACTTAAATAAATTTAAGTAAAGCGTGTTTGTATAATGAAATTATTAAAAAGAATATTTTAATTATTTACCAATGCGAAAAGTTAGAAATAATTAAAATTATTTTTAATCGCTATTAATTTGTAGATAAATAGATCGATCGCTACCAATAAACCATTTTAAAACAATTTGTTAAAAAATTGGAATGAGAAATCGGCGCGATAGCTTAGCGAAAGATTATAGTAATAAATCATTATTTAAATGCTTACGAACTATATTTACGAAAATCGGTTACGATCATTGCCACTACGTCTCGAGCTTCGTTACAAAGTTTTCTTAAAATGTTATTTTAAAAAGCAAGGTAATGAAAGCGAATAACAAATTAACTTATTTTGCTAGTCAATTCAGAATGATAATTATTTCACTATATTTAAAAAATTTTAAATTTATTATGTTTTACATAGTAAATGTCTATTAAATTGTATGATTGTTAGTTAAATTGTAAATTTGTTTTGTTTTATTTAAACGTTTTCACATGCTCTAAATACATCCCTATCGAAGTTAAACGAGTATTAATATTATAATTCCTACAAGTAATATGGATGATACAGATATTAAAAGTCGAGAAAATTTACTATTAATATATAATCGACTAATTTATAATACTTGGGGGTTAAAAACAAATAAAATGAACTAAAAAAAAAAAAAAAAAAAAATGAATAAAAGAATATAAGAAATAGAGAGAAGGTTTATTTTTGTAATTACATTTTTTGAAGTCCATCAGATAAGGATATTAGGTGCCTGTAGGATGTCTCGATTGGGAAAACACATTTTATCAACGTAATTGTTATTTTCACTTGAAAATGTAATGTAAAAAAAAAACTTTTTACATATCCTTTACAATTAAAATAATTAATTCATTAATCGTTTATGAATTAGTTAATTATTATATGCGACTTAACTGTACTATAATCTGACGTCGTCGGTTGAATAATTCGATTGAATAAATATACTCTTATCTATTAACCGGATGTTTTGTGTAATTCGTAAAAGTAAACACTGTGACCACAAATGAACGTAACAAAAATCTCAGAAAGCACAAATATTAATCAAACTTTTTTTTACATATTTAATAGTGGGATATTGCACTTTTTTGAAACGTGTAATGACTTTAAGATATATTGTCTACAAGAGTAATAGTTTTAAAACTATGTAAGGCCCCGACGTGGCCAGAAAGTACAGTTTTTAAGTATCAACATGCAAGGTACGTGAAAACGGTCACTTTTAAAGGAAATTTGCGTAGAAATCAAGAAAGGTCACCTCTCACGCCAAAAATTTGTTTCGGTGAGAGGCTGCCTATTTTCATTTCCATCTCGCATAGCCAAAACGCATGTGCAGTTTATTTCTTTTTTGTTTCGCTTTTTAAGGGCTTGTATATTTTAGCCACCGCTAACCTAAGCCAAACGCTGCTTATCATTTTTTTTATCAATTTTATTTTAGCCAAGGAAATCGTGATATAATAACGGAGACGTATATATAAATTTTACGATGCTTATGTCCAAGTGCATGTTGTAAATATTGTTTAAACATTTCTTGTGTAAATGTTATTGTTTTAGTTCAATTTTAGGATATATGTATATACTTATTTAATGTATTTTAACAAAGCGTTTATTTCAACGCTCTATATTTTGTAATATGTATGAAATTCTGGTCAAAATCGATTAATGTTGAACGTGATACCGATGAATAAAGAAAAAAATGAAGCATTTAATCATCCAGGAGTATTTACCTTGAAAAGTCTCTTGTCAATCGATATTTTCATTATTAATATAATTTTATGAACAATTGATTAAACGTAATTATTATTAAACGATTATGTTTGTTTAATACACTAGGTTATCCTGTTAAAAAAAAATAGTATATTATTAAGTCAATAAAATCATAAAACCAAAAGAGTTTTAAAATTCCAATTTTAGGAGAAAGATAAAAGTCATATGGCAATACTTGAAATATTGAACATTAAGTGAGGATTATACATTGTGTCAAAAGTTATGAATTTATTGCATTTATTTTAAAGGCATAATTAAATATGTGATTTTAGTAAATGGCAATTATATGGACAAAATTTGTTTTTAATTGTGTTAAAAAACACAAAAAAAAATAAAACAGTTATGAAACACTATAAAGATGTACGTATAACGTGACATGGAAAGTAGTTGAAGGATATCAGTCAGTAATGGAATCGAAAGCATTGTGCTCGCGTGGGAGAAAGCAGAAAATTATTTTTTGTTCATTGCGGATAAGTACTAAATTGTGATAAAGCCAGTTCATCTATTGTAATTGAAAAACTCTGTCTTAACGTTAACACTTTTTTTTTCCTGTCTTGTCATCGTAAAATTGTCTCAATTATTTTGAAACTATCCATGTACAATATTGATTTTAATTAACACATTTTATGAAAAATGAGTAGCAAACTGCCGATACTTTACGAAAAGGTTAAAATAAAATGCTTCTATATCAAACCCAGCAAACAATCACAGAAGTTATGTCACAATTATGTAACAGTTACATTAAAATGTCGCCTCAAAATTGGCACAGTTACATAACAGTGATTGT
>JAPYZR010006306.1:0-13368 GCA_030522945.1 Trichopria nigra
ATAGTGATATTTTACTGGTGTTCCAGTGAAAACATTTCAGAGTAAATCTTACTTTATAGAGTAACTTTTACTCCAGAAAACGTTCACTGGAAAACGGCCGTAGTTATGACTGGTAAAATTGTTCTCCGTGTACCGATTCCGGGGCTCGTCCGGAACTCCCCACTCGTCCGGAACGTCCGGAACGCCCGGAACTCCCCACTCGTCCGTGCTGTACACGTGTATGGAATAGTGCGTGAACGTATACAACTAGGTACAACTGTGTATTTTACATGGTTGTGGTTGTTGCACTCTCGACCTCGACTCATCACTTATCGTTGGCGTTGTTGTGCTTGTGAGTGCTCATCGGACCTTGCGAACAGATTTTTACTGTTCGATCGTAAGTGCATAAAACTAACAAGTGAGTTTCTACAACTAGTAGCAAGCTTAGTTTACAAAGAACCATATATAAACCCCCATAACAAGGTAAGAATTCATTAAAAGTACATATAGCGTAAAACGAAAATGGATTGAAAGTTCAGAAAACGAATTGACGGAACATATACTGAGTACGATTCAACCCGCTTACGATGTGCTACGTATTGAAACGTATTCAGTACTTGATCCATCAATTCCTTCTCTGAACTTTTAATCCGTTTTCGTTTACAGGGAAGTCAGTTCATTTCGAACCGCAAAAATCGATGAATAACGTCAGGCCTGAAAAATCGCGGAATTTGTAAGAAACAATTGTACTTGTCACGTGCACGGATGACTTAATTTTTCTCGATGCCGTAACAACAATGTTTATAGAGCCTTAGAAATGTACGAACGTCATAAGTTACGCGAATGAATTACGTTATATAATCTAATTTTCAACTGAGATCTAGAAACTTCTTCCTCTGTATTGTTAATCGAGAGAAATATAAAAGTATTTAAAATTTTTCGTATTCTACAGATTATAATCTTATATAATTTAACCGAGAATGTTGTATAGAGGAAGTCTATCTTAGAAGTACTTGTAAAGAAATGATGCAAGCAGACCGAAACCTTGGCTCCGAAACTTAAATCTCAAAGCCCACGTACAATAAGACCTCGAAACCTTAAAGGTTGCGGGTTTGCATTGTGCGTTAGCTCAGAGGTTGAAGTTTTGGGGTCAGTGGCTCGTAGTTCTTGGACTTAAAGTGGTTATGCAGTAAGGCAGAATCCTAACATTTCTGCCTTTGCACGGTACACGAATTTAACTTCTTTGCTACTAATACATATATGTAGGAAACACAATATCTCTCAATAGCTGTTCATTTCGACATAAGTAAAGCCTAGTCTCCCCACTCCTTTCCAGAGGAATCGAGCCAAGTTCGACCTCCTGTATCTAGTGTTCTTGAATTTTGCATACTTGACATTATTGCAATGTTAATAAATGCATACAAGTATGTCTATGAGTATTTGGTACTTAATTTAATTAAATTAGTGTATTATATGTATGACTACGATAAATTCATATTAAATAAATTAAAGGGCAGTCATGCCCGTATATAAATATAAAAAAAAAAAAAAAATAAAATTTTGTTTTTCACAGGTCATTTCTCAAAACTTGTAGTTAATTAAATTTTTGTATAAAATGGGTGACTCCGATGATGAATACGACCGTAAACGACGCGACAAATTCAGAGGTGAAAGAACAGAATCATATTCTCGAGAAGGTCGTAGGGATGATAGAAGAAGGGATGATTGGGTTGACAGGTAAGTTTAATTGCAGATATAAAACAGATTTGAAAAGTTTTTGCCTTTGTAAAAAGATAACACATTTTTGGAATTTTTAAACAGACCACGACAGAGGCCCGATTACCGAGATTATCAAGGTGGCAGAAGTGGAGGGCGAGATAGGTACAGTCCTGTACGATCCCAGGATATGGGTCCACCTCTAAAAAGAATGCGAGGCGAATGGGATGATAGACCACCTCGTTATGCCCACGATTATTATGGTGGGGGAAGTTCTTGGGGATCTGATCACTATACATCCCCTCATCATGGCAATCATCATTACAGTAACCATGGCAATTCTAACAGGTTTGTTTTGTTTTTACTTTCATGGTTTCTGAAACTAGTTCTGACTACCTCTGACCACTTTTTTTATCATGATGAATTTAAATAACTTTGTACCTAGGAAAAGCCGCTTTACACCAAAATTGTTGGCAAAAATAAGGTACATACAGGTTTATTGAATATTATCTAAATTATATATAATTTCTTGTTATCTGTACAGTCGAGAAGTAGCAGGAAACTTCAGCAATTCTAATATTGAGACTCAACCACCTATGATGACATTCAAAGCTTTCTTGGGTACGCAAGAGGACACGATCACTGATGAAGAAGCGATTAAGAGATACAATGAGTATAAGTTGGAATTCAGGCGACAGCAACTGAACGAGTTTTTTGTAGCCCATAAAGACGAAGAATGGTAAGCATTTTTGTCCTCAAGTTTTTAAGATTTAGGCTTGCTTTTTTTGTAATTTTTTTTTTTTTTTTTTTTTTGTAATTTTGACTTTTGTTGTTTATGTATTGTATTTTCGTAATGGTTGGAGATAAGATTTTCAAGTTGGAAATTAACGATACTTTGAAAATCATCGAAAACCACTCAGGCAAGAAATTGCGATCGAGTGCAGCCTTTCTAGGCTGACTGAAATGACTCGACTGGTCGCTTGATACATTAAGGGCTCTCGAATGACCTGAATGGGTTAAGGAGAATGTCAAAAAATGATAAAAACTTTTTCTTACTTTTTGACATTCCCCTTACTCCTCTTCAAGTCGCTTTAGAGCCCTTAATATTTATACAATTAGTATATAAAGACTATCCAAATTTTAACAAATGTGACCAGATGTCTCTCTATCCCTACAGCACTCAACCATCAACGACCTATATCTCGGACACGAGTTGTCTCGTCCGATTAATTTGTCGCTCGATTATTTAAAGATTTCGCGCCTCGTGCATCGTCGAAGACTTGATCCGTCATTTAGCTAGCTAAACTCCGACATTATTAGTAAAAGAAAAAAACAGGCAAGCTGGGCGCGCAAGGCCCAAAATGCTTGCGTTAGGCCGCGTTTTAAACCCGCACTATAATTTAGGGATTTTCGCGAATGAACCTAAAACCAAATTAAACTAATGATTCATCGAGAAACCCGTTCGCGGGAAAAAAATACGAAGCTACAGGTGAGGATCCATTACGTAACGGATCATATTGACTATACTGTCAATATAACTACAATTCTCTTAAGGGACCTCGAGCGACCTGAAGGGGTTGAGGGGAAGGTCAAATACCAGAGAAACTTTAAACTTTACACAGTGATTTCGGAACTTTGAGGACATTTTTGTTTATTTGTTTGTTTGTTTATTAGGTTAAATAGGTTAAAGCCCTTTAGCTTTTATCAAATATTTTATTAGATATAGGTTTTTTTTAATCATGATGACTATTAGGTGAAGTAATACGGTAAAAATTTGTTGAACAGAAGAAGTGAAAATTAATCTAACTCATTCAGCTCAATTCTCCATCCCCCTTTCGTGAAACTTATATTACGACACTTTATCAATAATCGTGTTAGAACAAACAATCGGAAAGATGCATAGACTTATTTAAAGGTTAAAATCCAGTGCTTTTAAACAGCTCGGTTTGCTATAGTTCATTCTACGACATGTTTCAAAGATCCCTATTTTGTCCAATTATGCAGCTCACGCTTTGAAACTTTTAGAATCTGTTAATGGGGAGGTTTTACATTTCCTTTCTTTTAAAATTAAACAGCCTATGTATTGCAATTTCCACGATTATCACCACATTAATTCCTTTTTCAAAATTTTTACCATAAAATTTATTGATGTATTAAATGATATCACCCTTACTCGTAAGAGACTTACTGATTCGGTTACTGGCTCCAATATTCAATAACTTGAGAATTCTGATCGTATAACTTCAACTAGTAGCCCTCGTGATAAAAAAACCCGTTTCTAAAACAAATATTTTATAAAATTTGACTCAATATTCCAAATTTAAGGCGCAAAGTTTTTTTTCTCTTTTTGATACTACCCTCATCCCCAATTTCAGGGAAATTCTTGAATATGTTTCATTGTAAGTTTTGTCGAAGAACAAGAGCAGACTGTATGAATCCATGAAAATTGACGTTTTTCAAACAAGGAAATCAGAGTCAGAGTTGCTTTTGTACTTCGTCTCGGTTTTAAACGGACTTATTTCAGCACTACTATACAAAATTTTTTGATATATTCCTTTTTTTTTTATATGTATTTGCATTGCTGATTTAATTCAGTTTTAGTACGTCTTTGATGAAGAGCACTTCTTTCATAATACCTTAAATATTATAAATATTCTACAATTTCTACATAATAGATATAAATTAATTTAAATTTTTTTGTACTCATTAGGTTTAAAATAAAATATCATCCTGAAGAATCTGTGAAACGAAAAGAAGAACAACTGGCAGCTCTGAAGGTACGGTATAAGAAAAATAATAAGTACTTACTTATTTAACCATTTAATTATTTAATACTCAATCAAAAATTCACAAAATAATGCTTATGCACACATCCACATACATATACATATGCATATATTTTTCAATGTTTTACACGATTGAAGTTCCTATCATGAAATCCCTGACAATAATATTTGTCGCACTGAACTTTACAAAATTTCCTTAAATAAAAACAATTTTGTTACAGAAACGAGTGCAAACCTTCTTAGACATGCTGGAAGTGGGTGAAATTGATAAAGTTTCCGTCGACGCAGATCAGACAGACAACTTATTGCATTTGTTGGATTCAGTAGTAATAAAACTGGAAGGTGGTACGGAAGAGGACCTAAAAATTCTCAACATGAAACCAGTGACTGTGCCAGTTGCGAAAGAACCCGTAGTGAAAGAACCTAAAGAAAAAGAAGATCTAAAAGAAACTAATGAAAAGGAAGAAACATCGGAGAAACCTGAAGGGGTTAAAAAAAGTAAAGGAACTGACAAGATTACCGAAGAGCATCAAGAAGAGGAACAGAATGGTGATGTAGAAATGAACGAGTCTGAAAAAGAGACTGTTGACGAATCAGCAGACGTAGAGAAACCGGACGAAACGTTTACGAAAGAGGCAGAATCTGAAGATAAGACAGAAAAGAAATTAGAACAAAAACCAGCAGATGTTAATACTAAAAAGAGAAAAAGAAGCGATAGTGTTTCTAGTACGAGCAGTAGCAGCAGTAGTAGCTCTTCGGATAGTGGTGACAGTAATAAAGCTGACAATGAAATTGAAATACGTAAGTAATAATATAAATTTGGTAATAGTATATTACGCAACTAGTGAGAAAAATGATTTCGATATTTTCTTAAATAACTTTCACGAAGAGCTATTTCGAGCACTTTTATTTTTTGATTATGTCAAATGTTAAATAATCCCAGTTACGAAAATAACAGCAGTTTAACGTCAGTAATTAGCGACATTGAAAACCATTCATTTTTGTTGATATCATTAGTAATTTATTTGTAATTCATTTAGCCATGGATGCAGATATTGTCATCAAGCAAGAAAAAGAAGACGATGACGATAAAGAAAAGAAAGAAGAGGAAAAGACTGTAGAGGAACCGGAAGATTCCAAAAAGAATGTAGTACCTGAAACAGTTATTGATTTGGCTAGCGAAGAAAAGGAAAAGGAACCTAGAGCCCTTCATAAAACTAGCAGCATCTTTCTTCGTAATCTTGCGCCAACTATTACAAAGGCTGAAGTTGAAGCGGTGAGTTTGATTTTCGTTCGTTTCTTTCGTTTTGATGTAAATGAATGATATTATAACCCCTACCTGAAATGTAATTATATAAGGAAGGGATTATAAATAAATTTAACAAACTCAAATCAAGACTAGCTAATATATTTACGTGTAGCAACAAACTACGTATACTTATTAACAAAAATTTATCTAATAAAATACAAAAGAAATGACTGAGCAGTGGGGTCGATTAGTGACTTCGTCACAATGTAAATAGTAAATTAACGTTATTCTTGAAATTTTAGATGTGCAAACGCTATCCAGGATTTTTACGAGTTGCTATTGCCGATCCGCAACCAGAAAGGAGGTGGTTCCGTCGAGGTTGGGTTTCTTTCGAGCGTCACGTAAATATTAAGGAAATATGTTGGAGCTTGAATAACATCAGGGTAAGCTACATACGTTACTATATATTTCGAAAACTTATATAGATATTGTTTTAAAAGCTGACGGGAAATTAATTTTTATTTATTCCAATAGCTTCGGGATTGTGAACTTGGAGCAATTGTAAATCGGGACTTATCTCGACGTATACGAACCATTAGCGGTTTAACATGTCACAAGCAAATTGTGAGAAATGACATAAAGCTAAGCGCGAAAATAGTTCACAACTTGGATAACCGCGTGGGTTTATGGAAAGAGGAAAAGCAAGACGATCCTTCAAAGGCAGGAGAAGATGTTAAAGATAAAAAGTTAGAACCAAGTTCTAACGATATCGAACAAGCGGTAAGTTGCAATTTGTGTACTATAATAATATACGTATTTATTAAGGGCATAGAGGTGCAGGAGCACTTAATCTTTGGAGAAACTGACTCGGCATTGTGGAGAAGGCTCGAATGATATTAAATGCATTTAATTGTTAAACATCGCTAAAGTTTGTTGTACGAATCTCGCTGGTCATTTATTACAATTTTATTCATTTTGAATCAGGCATTTGGTCTTTCTTCAAAGAATCCTGTCCTAAAGAACATCACAGATTATTTAATTGAAGAAGCCTCTGCGGAAGAGGAAGAATTATTGGGAACTTCCGGCGATCACGAAGAAGGACAACTAAGCGGTGAAGGAGAAGGCCTCGTTGAGAGGGATCCTGCACTTGTCAAAGTATGTATCATAAATCAGTGTTTACTTTCACGCGTACATTTCATTAAGTTTTTTACATGAAAAACATATCTTAATTACATTTGAATTCGTCGTAGGTCCTGGATAGACTGATTCTGTATTTGAGGGTCGTTCATTCCGTCGATTATTATAATCACTGCGAGTACCCGAATGAAGACGAAATGCCAAATCGTTGCGGTATAATGCACGTCAGGGGTACACCACCTACGACAAAGGTTTCCAGTAACGAATTGTCCGAATACTGCCGGAATTTCGAGAGTAAAATGGCTACCTTTTTAGCGCCAGTTGCTTCCGTGACTTTGGACGATTATGACAAACTTGGAGCAAAGAATGCTGACAGGTATACTTTATTCATCACTACATTTATACGTTTATACAACTACGTTTATGCGTCACCTGATGATAAAATAGTCCCTATCCCTGTCCCCATCCTGTTAAATTCTATAATCCTGCCCAAATCCATATTTTTCCTTTGTCCAAATCTATATGTACACGCACTAAAATCAACTTAAATTTTCACAACGTGGCAGAAATTTTCATTAATTTGTAATAAATTTGTAAATCTTTACAGTGAGGTTGAAAAATTCGTTCAAGCAAACACGCAAGAACTCGCCAAGGACAAGTGGCTCTGTCCACTGAGCGGTAAGAAATTCAAAGGACCAGATTTCATTCGCAAACACATTTTTAATAAACATGCGGAGAAGGTGGCCGAAGTTAAAGCGGAAGCGGAATACTTCAATAATTACTTGAAGGATCCTAAGAGGCCACAGCTTTCAGAGCATCCAGGGAATAAAGCACCCCCTAGGGAGGCGCCTAGGGAAGGTTATCCGCCTTACGGAATGGGAGGGTACGTAACTTAATACAATAATTTGTTTTCGATTTTACTTTAATTGAATCTTCATGAATTTGGCACTAATTATGACACCACCGTCATTAGCAGATTCGGAGGTGGAGCTTTCGGAGGTGGAAACTTCAATGTCGGGGCCGGCTCTGGCGGAGGACGAGGCGGTTACGGCAGCGGGGGCGGTGGAGGTTACGGAGGAGGTTTTGGTGGTGGCTTTAATATGCCAAGAGCAAATCGTGGCGGATTCAACAGGGGAAGGTAATAATGATTTATATAGATTATAAAATAGTTTGTTTTTTTGCTTCAGAGAATCCTTCAGAAGCCGACGTACTGAAATGGCAAAAACATTTTTTCGAAAACCATTTCCAAGATCAGTTTTCAAGTCAATTGGTGTAAAAGAAAAATTTATACTTAAAAAAAAAAAAAAATTTTAATTTATCTTTGATTTATTTTTTCTCTTAAGTTTTTGAATAGCGAACGATATGTAGAAAAGAAAGTATGAAAAATTAACGAATTTATGATAATGTTGAGAGCCAAATCAGTACCGCTCGGCTCAACGGTTACTTTAGTCGACATATCTGGAGATCAGTTGGAGAAATTTTGTTAGTGGGCTTAAAAAAGTCTCGATTTAAAAGAAGTCTTATATTTCTCTATAAATTGATATTAAAACAAAATTTGCAAAATGTTTCCAGGGATGCTCCGGATTCGACGTCAAGACCCGTTATTAATTATAATGACTTGGACCAGGTGGATACGGACGACTTTTAAGCCTTTTGTTGAAAATATTAACTTTTATCGGTTTATATTATCAACGCGGCATTCCAGCAACCCAACGGCGAGAATAAAAATTTTGTTTTTTTCCTTTTAAAACGTACCAAAGCGAGCAATGGCTTAAAGCACCTTTCTTACGTTTGAATTAAGACCAAGCCGTTCGTGTAATAATGCATTATTGAGCATATACAACGTATGAATCAACAAAAATTGTCAAATTGTGTTATAAAAGACAATTTCTAATAGGATGTAGTGAACGTGTCATTGAACACGATGAAATCTTGTTTAATAATACAAAGATAGGTTAATTTTTGCTGATCTTAACGTCAAAACTTAAATGCTTTGCATACATACAATTGTACATACATTTATTCATTGCAATACTTACGATAACAATTTTAGAGCAATCACTTGAAAAGCAAACAAAGTTATTTTTTGTTACTTCTGCTTAAATTATCATGTACTTTGTAAGTATGTGCATGCTTGCATGAAATATTTAACGGCAACGAGGTATATTTTTGATGACAAATAAATATATTTGTTGAACAATTTTGATTTTTTTTCGTCTTTATCCTCCTATATAGTCCAAATAATATTCCTGTCTGGTTGGTCCAATGTTATATGTCTGTTTTGTTCTTAAACTTTAACCCTTGTATTTTTCGCAATTTGCAGGGGCGCTGGTGACTTTAGGCCGGTGATACATTATCGAGACCTGGATGCGCCCCGAGAACCGGACGAATTTCTATAAAGTACGTTTCACCCGTTTATAACTAGGAGAACGTAACAGTGCGTAATATTTCCTCGATACCAAGTATCTCATACAGTGTATATATAAAAAGGGTCGTACATTTTTTTTTTCTCCCCGTCAGTTTTAACAAGTGATACTGTTGTTCAACCGGTTGCAAGAAAGTAACGTGGGTAAAATACAGTAGTAAAATACAGTAGTAAACTACATTCATCGCTTGAAATAAGTTTGATGAATTAATACGATTTTTACTGTGTGTCGTATATTATTAAAATATGTCTATATATATATATATATATATATATATATATATATATGTATGTATGTATGTGTGTGTGTATAGACATATATGTCTATACTTCTAAATACACTGTAATACTAAAGATGTATAATTTTCAATGATAAGATATAAACTATACTGTACGTGTGAAATTGAGTCTGATTCTTTATAATGCACGAGTTTACTTTCCTGTTGCAATACATCCTTTCCAAGCATCAATGATATCCTACACAACTATACGATACGATTTTATGTCGCTGTACTACTTTTGATATTACGTCGTAAGTGATGCTTTCCTACGAAATTCGAGATTCTATACGAAATGAAGGAACTAAGACTGAAAAAATAAGGTTTTGATTTTTCTGCTAATCGATTATTGGAAATAATAAAGTCAACAACGGTTCACGGAGGAATCTGAACATATCTGAACGTATTTTACGCATATTTTGTACAACGTTTTGTATGGCAATCTACCAGCAACTAACAAATAAGTTACAAGTTGGCATAAATACGTACACTCTAAGTGACGTATTTAAAGTATTTTTAAAATTCAAAAGACACATCCGCATCGTCTCGAGTAATAATAAAACGTTTTATTGTTAAAAATTAAATTACTTTATTTACAACATGATTATAATACATAAACACAATACAGATTTCATTATTCCAAATACGACGAGCCATCTCGGTGCTGACGTTCGCAATAAAAAAGTTTTGTCGAGTTGTCGGAAAATATTTCGAAAACTGCCTGAGATTTTTTTAACATATGTATATAATATTTTTCAAGCAGCATGCCCGTTTTGTATAATCGTTTTTTCCTTATATTCTTCATATATATACCGCATGTATATTATATATATTTAACTACACTACCTATACAATGTATACGCATATATATTATTCGCGTTTCTGCCTTTCGAAATACTGAAAGTGGAGAGAGAGCATAAACCGAGACATGGAATTTCGTCGTGTCTCCGTTGCATCGCGTATTGTACAAGGTTCCATTTCTTTTTTCTGTTTGTTTTCTTTTTTCTTCTTATTTTCTAAAGAAAATCCATCGAATCCCAAGTGGGTGATTTTTACGTGCGTTCCCTGCAATGCTGTTCGTCGCTGCCGTCACCGCAGTCGTCAATCCCGTTGCATTTCTCACTCTTGGAAATGCACCTGCCATTGCTGTAAACAAGCAATTAATTGAATACATCAATTGAAGTATAGCATTTATAATTAAACATTCTTATATATACATATATTGTTATTGTTAAAATGAATCGAAATTAATAATCAGTCAAATTCTTATTAATTATTATATATACTTATGATAAAGTTATATCGTTATTAATTATACTCAAATTTCCATAAATGTCCTTATTATATACATGTATGTATATATATACAAATGGAATTATTACAATATAATAATATAATAATACCATAATAAGGTAAATGTCCCAGTAGCCGAACATGTACCAGAACTTGAACAAAAGCTGGATTATTAATATTAATAAGCAAAAATTTAGTTTTACTGAAGATCTAAAAAAATAGAACGAAAAATTTTTTATCTTTAAATTCCAGAATACCTGTAATTCCATGTTTTTTAACGTTTTATGCAGCCTGTTCAACTACTGGGACAATCAATTTCTTAAGCGTTCGGCTACTGGTACATTTACCTTATATTCTGTATGTATATGCACAGATTATTATAATATTAATAATGTGTATACATTGCGTTGGAAACGAAAACGTTCGATGTATATTTTATAAAGTCTATACGCGAATGAATTGTAATTATAGCGTGTAAACACTTTTTGAATGTTCAATTTCACAGTTCAATAATTTTTCACTTGTAAAGAATAAAACGACAAGAAGCGAGCGCTTGAAAATTTACGACGCCGAGAACACCGCGGGCGACAGTACTTAAATCACGTCATTTGCTGTACTACTGATTTCATTTATCACTACTACTATACGTACAAGCCCTTCTTTTTTTTCGCAATAAGAGCCCGATTTGCCACGACGGAAAGGAATTTGCATTTTTTTGAAAATGTTTTTCATTTATATATATATATATATATATTATTATTATTATTTTTTAATTTAAATTCATTTTAATGTATTTTATATATATTTTTATAAATTTTAAGAATTTGTCATTTTTAGGTTCTCTACTTTATAAAATATTTATTTCATCTCAATATATATGTTACTATAATTTGTTCAATATTATTCGTAAATGAACATTAATAAGGAAAAGAGAGAAAATTGAAATTAATTGAGAAATAGTGTATTTTAATTATTTTTCTGTATTTTATGTATATATAGTGCAATATGAAAGTTCAAATTTTGGAGGAAAGGATATTTATAATAATAATGATAAATAAGTGAAGAAGAATTATATATAAATAATATAAAGCGTGACGTGACAAAATTAAAAATAATAAAGAAACAAAAATGAAAATACACAATTTCTCAATTATTTTCAAATTTCTCTCTTTTCCTGATTAATGTTCATTTAGGAATGATATTGCGAACAAATTATATAGTAACACCTTGAGAAAATTAATTAGTATTGAATAAAGATCAAAAGAAAATGATTTATATACCCTGATGTATAATGAAGTTTTCATTGGTACATCCTTTTCAACTCCAATAAAGCAACGGTAGAAGTTTAGTGGAAAAATCGAATTTATGTACACGAATGAAATTCGCACAAACGTGATAATAAGGCAATGATGGAATAATTGCAGAGTACTTACTGGCAGGTGTATTCATGCTTATTGCACCTTCCGTGACATCCGTGCGGTTCATCGGAGCCATCCTCGCAGTCCTTAAGGCCGTCGCAAAATCGAGTCCTCAAGATACATTGCCCGTTTCCACACGTCATCTCCTTATTAGACGGACACACTGTGGAATTAATAATCCGGAATCGTTAGTGTTTTCTTTTCTTTTTTTTTTTTTGCTCAATTGTCTTATTTTCTTTGTTTGTTTATAAAAGATTAAAAGTCAATATTAAAAGAGATTTTTTATTAATGAAGGCAATAGGAAAATTCATACAATTCTGAATAAATATCGATATAAATCAGTATTCAAACTCTTTTGCAAAAATTTATAATCGTATATATGTGAATGATCCTTATATATAGTAGTGTTAGTATCGTCACTATTATGGTTTTAGTTATGAGTGTATTTTTCGTTCAGCTTGAATTTACTCATGCTTGACTCCAACCGAAAGCAAGACACGATCATTTTGGACAAATATATATATAAACAAATCAAAATAGGAATAAAAAATAATAATAAGGAAATTACAATTATTCGAGGTAATTCGTTTAAATTGAAGCATCCTGCATATTATTAGTATAACATTTCACCACTAGGAGGTAAATAGAACAAGTGTGTCGGAAGCTTATAACGATTTTGTTAATATTTATCCATGGTACGTATTCCATTAAATTTTTATCTCAAAAATTTAAATTATTCATTATTATTCCTTATTAGATACAATATATATAATTTATTGTACAATTCTATAATTCACTAATTATAATATACATAATTTAAAAGAAAAAGACTACCAAAAATAAAATGATATATTTTCGATAACTAATAAGAAAAGCTTGTATTTAATTTTTTAATTATATTTATTATTATTCGATTAACGTCAATATCGTCCCGTTATAATATTCCACCAAGTCATGTTTTCACGATAGATCGGAACGACTTTAAGATAATCAAAGAAATTATTGTCACAATATTCGTAACATAATATAGACACACACTTGTCCTTAAAGGATTGCCATTTGTTAAAATCACACGTTAGTTGCAGTT
>JAPYZR010006309.1:0-27804 GCA_030522945.1 Trichopria nigra
TAAAAAAACAAAACAAAAAAAAAAAAAAAAAAAAAAAAAAAAAAACGCGCAAAGACAACTGTTCCGAAGTGTTCATGGCGTGCGAAGAAAGCGTACTTGAAATGTTCCCCAAGTGTGAAACTATATAGAGACTACAGAGTGTACGTGCACACTTTAAGAACTGTTACTATATAGGTATATATTTAGCGAGTAAAAATAAAAACTCCCAGTGAAATGTGCACTAAATGTACGTGAAGCGTGACAGACGCTCAATGAACGGTTTATATACATCAGTTTCAACAATATTTAAGAGAACGATCAAGTGTTCGAAAGTCAGAATAGAATTGCACTCTTCCGAATAAAATGCTAAACATTACCCTTCGTCATAGGTATGAACGAACATTCCACTCACACCTGGCGCACATCTCTCGAGCGCTGTATATATATAGTCACGCTATATGTATAAGTCACATCATTCGCTCCTTTTCAATAAAAAGTCTATTGAAATCGTCATATAGGCTCTCGAGGGTGCAAAACACTTCGGAAACGCTTCCAGAACATTTCGTGAAGTGTTCAATTCTCGGAAATGCGCATACAGTTCGCGTACGGTTAAACGTAATTTACACTGCGATTTGGACGTACGTATATACATTCTTCGTACACTCTTTTACGCTTAAAGGGTTGCAAAACACGCTTATTGTACGTCCCCCGTACAGCTAATTAACTTTTTTGATACATTTTGGTTACATTTCGCGTACGTTCTGATTTCTGCCAGGGAGGAGATGAAGAAATACAAAAAAAAAAGTAGCACACCCGCGAGCGCGTGTATACTGTTACAAGTTTCTTGATTAACGCTATTTTACAGTTACATTTTTAATAACCTCTGTCAATTGTTGGGTTTAGCAATGGAAAATTCGCCCGCCAATAACGAGAGGCCATTATACCGCCATTTTTGTATAAAAATTACCGAAGAATCGAGTCGAATAAAAGTTCGCCGCTAAACTCATAGGTAATATTAAAAAAGAAAGAAATGATTAATGTATATATCAATGGTTCCGTGTATGACGATTGCAACAGTTTGCCGGCGAAATAAGGAGCAATTTTCTGCTGCATCTTTGAGAATAATTGGGACCGCTAAGTATACATACATATATAATAAGCGCGACTCGGTTATATTTATAACGCCGCCGCGACGTTCCAGTCAGGATGTCCACGAGTATATATATATATGCATATAGAAGCGGCGTTTCATCGTGTCACGTTGCTTATTCTTCGTTTTCCTTTATTTATATATAGGCACGTGTCATTTTCGAACCGGTAAGACGAACCGCTCGTTTCCGCCATAGGCAGTGCGCATTATACAAGAATGTCAACCTTGTCTTCATTAACAATATAGAGTCGTACCGTTAATTAATATCGCCGCGCCGTCTTCGTTTCGATTTTCTTCAGAAATCTATGAGAGAATTTGCGACAAAGTATATACGCGTATAAAACTATATGGTACAATTGACGAGACAAATCTGAAAATTCATACAGCAATTAAAGTAATGCGTTATTATATACGACTGAGAGAACACATGAAAGATGGGGTGAGGACGCGTCTTACTTCTCTCGTGCTCTATGGCGTATCGTATATATTTCATATCACATCATATATCATTTCATACATTGATCGCACTTTAAAGTACCATAAACAAAAACTTTTAACCTTTGCCTATCTGTCATTATACTCTTTCTATGGCGAACACCTTACCGCAAATTTGAGGGTTAGGTCACGTGACAAATGGCCGTACCCATTTCTCATTGGTCTGACGGCGTATACGTGTGACATCCGACGAGGACAAACAGGTTAACGATTAATTTACTTCCTTCTCGTTTTTCTCGCATTCGAAAATCAACATCGCGTCATTTCTACATTACATTATACTGTACTATACAGTAAGTATAGTATAGACTTTCATCGTTCTTTTTTAGCATATTGCAAAGCGCAAACACACACGGGTTGCACGTAGAAATTGTCAAGTTTTGAGGTTAGGTTTGAGTGCGCCGCGACTTAGGCCGCGTGCAATTCGTAACGGATAATAAAACCATAATGAAATTAAAAGCGCCGTTATCGCCCGAAACAAAATCCTAAAGAACGCGCATAAGAGGCGGCAAAACCTATTCGCACTCGCTTTTATCAAATGTCCAGATGTATATATGAACCGAACTCGATTCGTTAAACGAACGTATGTATATTCTCAATTAAAATGCTGTTTATCGGCATGGTTTCTCCTCGAATTGCGCATGATTCATTCGGTCATTTCAGTAGGCTGAACCGATATCATCAATTATAAGTTTAATTAAAATGGCGACGAAGCCGAAAAGAGCTGCTCGAGTATAGGGAACGCCATTCGACGCTGAATGTTCCGCGGAAAGACTTTGAATTTCACGGAAAAACAATCGATCAAATCGGTGACTTTTGTGCAAGACCAGTTTTTATCATGGAGCAACTCGCTCCTTATACTTAATTGCAGGCCGTCGTCGTCGTCGCCGAGTTCTCTCTATTATCTTATTGTTGTCAATCCGTGATTTCACTTTCTACATTCATTCATTTCTTTATGAATGAAACTTGTCGACTGATGTACGCGGCTCGTGCGTTTACAAAGTTATGATGAGAAAAAAAAACAACAAGATGGCTAAATATATAACGAATCGCAATAATGTCTGCCGAAGAGAAATAATCATAACACCCTTCGTGTTGCGGGTAAATTAAAAACAAAAATGAAATTCGTCGAAATCACTTTTACACATCTGAAATGGCGTCAAACATTTTTTCAGCCACCATTTTGACATCTTCATATTCTTTTTGGTGAAATGGCAAGCTTCTATTGCAATGATCAATAAATACATAACCTAAAAAGTAATTATGCAATTTTTTCTCGACGCCATTTTTAAACCATGAAATGAGAATATAACCTTAAAATCAAATTATGGTCTTGCGGAAATGTCATTAAGACGATCGAATTATTTTCACGAATTCACTTTTAATCGCTATTTCGAATGCTGCTTTTTCTGATTCTAATTGTTCTGTTCGCCCGGTCATCGATTAATGAATTTTTTCGCGTACTCTCTTGTCGACCGCTTGACATTTAACCCTCAACGAGGTATATACACCGTCAAATCAAACAACGCGAAAAAGCATTACACGAATAATCGCAGGCTTAGAAAAACATTGCATTGACCGCACCAGATGTTTTAGTAACCCGATCGATTATACGGTTATTGTCCAACTGCTATATCTCGCTTCAACGACTCGCAACAGCTACTTTTAAATGCAATTACTTTCTACCGAGTCTTAAAAAACTAAAACTTTTATTAAATATAGGAATTTACTTGGTTAGTGTTTTAGATTTGTTTTTTTTTTCACCATTTTCCCACTGCAGGAATATTTTTGTTAGGAGTATAGGAATTCACGGGTTCGCCATATTGGATCCGCCATTTTAAATTTCGAAAAACTGACGTAAGGTACGAGTTAAGCAAAACGACTAAAACCTACGAGATTTTTGATTTCCAAATTTTGTAAAATTTTGACTTTTATAATAAAACTGGAAATATTCGTATCTCTATTAGCTTCGTGACAACTGCCATTTTGGAATTCGATTTTATAGTCTAACATTGCTTTCATCCGAGTCAAAATGGGTGGTTCGAAACTATAGTAATAATAATTTCTTTGTAACCGCAGGAAGTAACCGCAGGAAGATCTAAATAAATGGAAGCAATTTCTTCAATTTCGAAAAATTTTGAAAGTTTGGATGCCATTTTGTCAACGGGAAGTTTTACGCGCCATTTTGGGACCTCGCTCGCGTCATAACCTAAAATGTACGATGTTGCCAAGCGTTCTGACGGTTCGAAAAATGAATGTGCCATCATCAGATATATAGATATATTCCAAAAAATAAAAATTCCAAATTGGCGGACATTTGATCGGTCGTTATAAAGGGGTTGATCCCACGGATAGGAATTCCGGAAAAACCGGAAGCGCGTATAAACCATTACGTCTGTTTGTTTAACAATGTATTATTATTCATCGGTTGTATAACAATGAATTTATATCGACCGGCTATCCATAAGTAGATTCAGTGTTGTATAATCCAGTTCCTGGACTCTTGGTTATTTTTACATCCGCAATCCGCAACATGTAACGGCACCCCAATTATATACATACGTCCCTTACATAAAAAAAAAAAAAATAATAATAAATTTCGTAATAAAGCTTCGATGCGACTCAAGCGTACCATGACTAACTCAACCTACAGGTATGAGCAGAGTTTAATCTAATCGAATTATCCGTAATTCCTCATCACGAAATTCTCGTAAAAATGTACACGAGTATGCTTGTTTCGTTGTGTTTATATTTTACGCGCGCGTGTGCAGACCGGTGAAGCGCGAGAGTTTCACGAACGCAATCTCGGTAAACTGCAGTGTCACGGCCTCGATTCGAACATATATGTTCGCATATACGAACAACATGTGTATACGACATACATACGACATATATACGACATACGAATGTAGATATGCTTATATACGAGATGGTAAAAAAAGCGCGGACGTATTCTTTTGCGACGGAGCCGCTATTTCCGGGAAATCGAGAGGAAAGTGGCCGGAAAATCGCGTATATATGTGGGTGGCATCAATTTGAATGAGAAAAGAACTATCGCGTGCACCAGTTCCGAGGAATCCGCCAAGTTCGCATTCTCGTTTGGGAAAAAGCTTATGGTTTGTCAATGAAGTCGCTTTCTTTAGACCCGTTTCCCTTGCTGTCGTATTGTTATATATATTAGTGTTCCGAGGACGTGACAGAGTAATGTATAAATTGCTATTTGTAATACGATTATTATTTAAGGAATGTACTATATATGTTTACCTTAAGTTAAAGTTCTCTTTCGAAAAGAACCTTAGAGTAGCTCGAAAATAAATAAAAGTTATTTATAAATTTATCTGGAGATGTAGACAATTTTTTTTTTTACTTCTTTAAGTCATCGCTAGAGGGATGAAGCGATCTTGTTTCTCGACCCAACAATCCCAAATGGATAAAAAAAGTATTGAAATGCATTAATTTTAAGAGTCTTTGAATTTGTATATACTTTGGATAAAACGAATCCATTTTTATCCGCAATACACTTCTATTTGTTCGTACGAATAGAAAATGTGATTTTTTTAATCCACGCGAATACAGGTCTGATTCATGCTGAACGTGTGTGCATTCCTGTTCGTTATTACGAATTGGCAACTGTACATTTGAATCCATGTGAATCCAAAAATAATACTCATAAATGCGGGAGCTGTTAATGCGTTTCTATACGGATTTTTGAATATGAACATTTACATTTCAACCAACTTCAATCCAAAAATAATATTCTCGATAAAATGGCCTGTTAATGCGTTTTAATCCATACTTCCGAATTTGAAAATTTGTATTTCAATCAATTCGAATCCAAAAATAATATTATCGAGAACGTGTCTCTTTAATGCGTTTCAATCAAAATCTCTGAATAAGAAAATGTATCTCTATTAATCTGAATCGAAAATAAGTTTTTGCAATAAAATATGTCATTAATACACTGCAATTGAAACTGCACACTACCCTGTAAACGGAAACGTATTGAAAGTTAAAAATACGAATTCAAACGAATTAAAATGAATTAAAACGACTGAAAATGAATTCACTTAACGCGTACATTACGTTTTCGTTTACTGGGTACTGTATATGAATGAAAGGATTTCGTTTGAATCCATCGGAATGAAAAAATAATTTTCTTAATATAGTTTTGTAATATCTTTGCAATTTTTTGTAACATAGTGTATTAATAATGAAACGTGCTTTTCTATAATAGACACTTGTTTATCATTTTGCCACTAGAGGGATCTAGAACCTAATATTGGTCGAGTCGAAGTCAGTTTCCACTGAAAGAAAATTTATAACGGTGTATATTACAATTTTCAATTTTGGGCTAATTAATTACATATACAAATTCAGTACCAAACTGAATATTGAAAACTAGGGGCTTCGCCTCTGCCAGTCAGAGTTCGATTCACTCGAATGGAGTTTTTGTCAATAGTAGAATAATAAAAGTTCACGACAAGTTCAAGGAAAATGGAAAATTTGGAGCGACATTTTCACTGTTACAAAGAGAAATTGCTTCACTTCGTGAAATTGAGGAAGTACTTCTTTTGTTGATTCGATAAACGATTAATTGCATTTTTACACGTAATTAAGAAATTTCACTTTGAAAAAAATTCAATTTCCACGAATCGCCGTTACATGTTGAAAAGCAGTAATTATTAGATCCCATCGGCAACACAACAGTAGAGTCGCCGTAGTGAAAATACAGGTTTTAGTCTCGACGGTAGTTATACATTGAAGTATTGAATTTGCTTTTATGGATTTTTCAAGATATTTTTGTAAATATTATAATAATGTAGCGTGTCTTATTTATAAAAGAAAAAAAATCTTTTTTACGATTTTGAACATCAATTTTTTCTCAAAAATTTAACATCTTGAACACAACAAGTAACAATTATGTCACAAATATGTCATAAAATTAAATTAAAAAATCTGAAGTAAAAAATAAGCAATTCAAGATGGCGGACCTCAAGCAGAAAAGTTTAAATTTCCGAACAAAATAAAAATATATTGTATTCTTTATAATATTTTAGACAAAAAAGTTTTCTTGTTATTTTTTAAAAAATGCATATTTTATCATGAGAAAAAAATATTAAAAAAATATTTATTTTTTATAAGCATTGATTAAAAACAACAACAATTAGTATGTCACAATTTACATTTCCCTTGTTTAAAATTATTACGACAGCATACTTTTTATCCATTTTAATTCTCCTTTCAAATCGTACAACTATTTCAATTCATTTTAATTCATTCGTTCATTTCCATTTTCAGATATTCAATTGAATTCGACATCGGAATAACCCGAATAACCATTAAATCTTTTACGTTCATTATACATAAAAATCTGTGCTCTATTCGTTTTAATTCTGTTTGTTCAAATATAGGTTATGTTTCTTTTACGCGATTCTTTAATTTCATCCTTATATAAAAACTTTTTTTCTTACTAGAATAATTATTAAAATAGTTTTGAAATATAAAGTTGAAATAATAAAATTATAGGAAAATATACAATAAAACTTGTTTACAACAACAATACACGTATTTTCTAACTTGAAAACAAAAAATAATCCACAGACGTTAATACCAGGAAGAACGTGGTTGCTGCAAGGGGGGAAAAAAGTTCGTAAAGGCATTTGAATTACGTAGTGGTTTCTGTCCGACCGTTTTATTTTATAGTTGCATTGTTTTATTTTTTTTTTTTATTAGGGTGTAAATATTTCACTAATAAGGGGTCGAAAAGTCGTATTTTTCTTTTACTGCTATTGAGATCGTTAACCTGCGTTGAAACAATTGAGCAATTACGACAAACAAAAACCGTACACTGTGTAAAAACTTAACCATAAAATCTCTTTTCCAACGGTATTATACATGCAAGTCAATCTTAAAATGATCGAATTTATACATTTTTTGCCTGTATTTTGATCAAATTACTCTTTTTTTTGTAAACAAACGAGTAAATAAACCGATCAACATTGAACATTATTACGAGGAATGCTGCTAAAGTTCGAAACAGTTCGAATTCCGCGAAAATTATGAAAACAAACTATATATACGTAACGTACGCCTGTTATTTATCTATTTTTCCACGAAATTGTCAAAACCGTTACTTTCCTTGTTTTGTGGTGCTCTGAACAGATTTTCCAAATTACTCGTAAAGAAAGCAATCCGGACACAATCTCTCTAAATCGTTGAGGGAGACACCCGTAATTGGGTTACCACCGCTTGCAAGTATATACAGTGTTAGCAATTAACGCCTAAGTAAATGATATAATTATAACTCGCAGACTTAATGCAATCGCCAGCTGTTACTGGGTTTACGTGTACCGCATTAATACGGAAAGAAGAAGGTGAAGGTGAACACTATATCATTATAATACGTCATCTAACTATATGCCTCGACATAACATAATATGTATATATTTGCTTCGAACCCCGTTTCTCGCCAGCAGATATCTGCCGCACAAAAGCCATCGATTTATTGTCGATTCCTCAAGTGGGACTGAGATTGAGGAAATGCCGGTGGTGGCGTCGGCACAAAAGATTCCCGTTTGGCTTCGCCGTATACGCTATATCGTTTTATTAAAATGTTACAATAACGGGCCAAAAATTTGGCACACTTTGCTGAAACCCTAGTTACCTAGATATGTAGCGTCCAGTTGGTGGTACTTAATTTTGTACATTAGACAGATGTCTTTACAGTAACATAGAACAGCTCTCCTTTCAAGATTGCCACCAAGATGTACATTAGGAAATGAGCTCCTTAAACACTTTGACTTTAATCAAGCAAAATTTGATAACTGTAGATAGTATATAATCCTTCATCATTTTTCCAAGACACGGAAACTGGTGATAAACAACTCACAGTAAAAGACATAGGATGGTTGTACCGAGAATAAACATGACCAAACGTTTACAATACGAGAAACTTGAGTCCAAATGGCGATTTTACAGAGTGCCGCCTTCAGGTCAGACAATTGATGCAAGGAATCGTCAGTATCAAGCGGATGACATAAACCCTAGGTCAACAAACATCGCGTGGATTTGTTTTCGTAGCAAATTATTAATAAAGTCAGCGGTGTTTAACTTGGAATCACTATAGTCAAAAGTTACCACCTAACATTACCAACCTGCAATCGACCAGAGAGAGGAGCTACATCGAACAACGTCCAATAAATCAATTCATCAGAGCATTGTTTTAAAAAGAACTGAAGAATTTGCATGCGACCGTAAAATTGTCCTTAGGGGAAAAGGAGATCACCGTATTCCTTGAGCGGGTTTATGTCTTGCGCTAAGCTCATTGAATGTCAGCTGGCGAAGTTGCAGACTTTCCTTTTTTACCTCAGCATCGTTCGCGTACCAAATAGCCGGGCATCGGCCGGTCTCGGTGCACTCTCGTGTTCGCATAATGTGCGGCACGTACTCTGCGTCTTGGGTATATACCAAGCACGCCACGGATGCTTCGTTAAAATTGCAAATGACAGCTTCGAGTACCTGACACGGGCGTAATGGGCGTGGAGCTCGTCTCCTGTGCATACGTTAAACTCTCCTGCTCGAGCTCATCGCACCTTGACCTCGCCTCGAACCTCCAGGGCTATATAGGTATCGACGTATTCTTAGGTACCTGAAAGCCTTGACAATTCTTTCGGAAGCCTTGCGAACTTCTCTCGGCTTTACGGCTGCCTTTTACTCAAATTTCACCGTGATTAGCAGCGATCCTCGTAATGGGCTCGAAGGTCAAGGACCACGAGTTCATTTAACGCTACTCCGCTCCTGCATGCCGGATGGATTGCGCGAAAGTACCGCGCCACTGAGGAAGGTTCGTAAATCAAATCTCGCCTTTTTTATTCTGCTTTAATGGTCACGGGGTAATGATTAATAGTGACAGAAACACACGCTGATCTGATTGGTGACAAAAAGTATAAAAAGATATAGAATTACTTAGATTTTGATAAAAGTCACGACCCAATAAGTATTGGTCCCAGTCATCAATATTCCATCACTTGGACTCGCGTTGGACTCCTACCCTATAATCACCCGCTGCGTTTAATAATTTTATCTTTAGCAAAACTCTTTCCTAAACATCGAGTTGGAATCGAGAAAGAAGACCATTGAATCTTATACCACGATAGAACAACAATCCGGTGGTCCTAAGGTACGTCTTGAATCGAATCGGCAGAATCCAAGATTAAGTCAAGTCATAAACTTGGTCGCCTGTTCAATCCATTGTTACTAGAGCTACCGAATATTCTGATGTAGATTTGCGCTTAAAATGTACGTACCCACCCCTATCTGATAAGACTAGTCTCATGTATCAATACATCCTTATCATGTGGTTAATTTCCCACTGAAAAATTTACTACCTAAACATTTCTTAGAGAGATTTTATCGAAACCATGTTTTTTTGAGACTGGAAAACCTCCAGCTTTTTTAATTTTTATCCAAATGTAAACAAATTAACAAAACTATTCGCCTAAACGTTTTTGATAAATCTTAACGATCTTGCTTTAGGATTTTGATTCCCATAAAAAATTCTACCTTGACATTTAGATAGAAACAAAAGAAGAAAACATTCTCATATAACAATTGACGAATGACTCGGTACGGAACGATAGACAATTCACGAAGAAATACTGAAAGGGTTCGCGCGACGAACGCTGATCGTGCGGCGTTTCTTAATTTCATCGATGAGTAGCTATTCCGTGATCCTGTAAACAGTGTTGGAAGGTCAAGAACCTTGTTAGACTCGGTGGTTCGTTCTCACTATTGTATTCCCTGTTTAAGGTCATCGGGATTCCTTTCCATAAGATTCACCGAAACGTACATCAATCGAAGACTGCTACTGCGGGGATCTCTTTCAAAGCACGTAACTCAATTACGATTAACCCTTTTCTCAAAATTGTCTCGGATAATGAGCCTAATTTCCTCTATTTCCTTCATAAATTACAAAAAAAAGAAACTAAAAAAATTTACGAAAAATTTTATGAAATCGACGATCGAAGATAATGGCGATCCTTCGAAACATCGTCTTGGCGAATTCCAGGATTCACGCGGAGACGCGACAAGATTCGAAAGATTCCCCGCGATATTATTCGCGATATACAGTATGAAAAATCACGACACGTATGGATAGTCTAATGAAAGGTTCTTGCAGAATCTCGGGAATCGGTGAAATTGCTCGGATATCTCAAATTCCTGCAGCATTGCTAAGATACACGAAAAGATATTTCTAGACTTTGCGGAAGATCTCTCTGCAGAAATCATTCAAGGCCGGAAGTTTTTTGTTTTTTAATTCCTATATCATCTATTTAAGACCCATTAAGTCCCAAGTGTCGTAAATTTTCAATGAATTTAACCAATTATTTGAATGAAAAATGCACACATATATAAAAGTGTTTATATTGACAATTCTCCACGCCAGCATTTTCTTTACGAGTCTTTCGAAAGACGCGAAAATTGCTCGGTACGCACCTTCAGGATGTGATGCCTACACCCCCCCCCCCCCCCCCCCTCCGCCACCTCCCCCCCCCACCCCCCATCCGGAGCTCCTACAAACACTATACGAGTATTTAAAGATTCTCGAGTACGACCTCATTTGCGTAATTGCCGGTAATGTATGAATCATTCATTCATTCATTCACTTTCTTATAGTGAAATTAATTTAAATGAAAGATCGAAGCAAGAAAATGACACAATTGTATGATAATTTTTTTTCCTTTTTTTTTATGCGAGCTAAAAATGGCACGCGCTGAAAGTAATTCACCGATTGTTCGCTCGGATAAAATCTCGTTGGGAGCAATTTATCCCGCTTAAGAGTTATTCAAATAAATAACGCAATGCACGCGCGGCAATTGTTCTCTGTCAACAATAATACATATGTATATGCTTTTAAAACACGTTGCATCATGAATGTAACCGAATGAATTTCACTATCTGGTCAAAACTCCCTTTTTCACGGTGGACCTATATATATGCGTGTAAAAAACGTATTCCTTCACACTTTCATTTTTTCCATATATTAGCGTCGTCGCCTTTTCGCGTTCGATGCCAAGGAGCACGCTTTTTCAAAAAGTTTCTACTATTGTCTACTTGGCCAATCGTATGAAACGCATAAGTCACCGCGCAGATGTCACATCTGAAGAGTAAATGACGATCGCAAAGACTGACTGACGCGTGTGACGCGATGAATGAAACGACAGACGAAGAATAGGAAATTGCGGAGGAAGTTCGCCAATCTCCATATTTTCCTACAATTAGGACGCAGCAGAATGTAAAAACTTGGTCTCGAAATTTATAGCTTTATCCTTTTCTAAATAACATAAGAGAGACTTCAATTAAAACAAAAGAACTACTCAAACTTTACGTAAAAATGTGTACAGGAATGAAAGGCTTCATTTATCATTGTCATTATCGCAAAAACGCACCAAAATAAACAAAGAAACTCGAACTAAAGCGTTAAAATTTCGAGGTTAGTTTTTTTCATTTCCACGATTAAATTAAGTGCCCGTGGCGGTACCAGCAAACAAAAACCGATTCAATCCCATTGAAATCCATACCTTTTTTATTATCGGTCTATTGTCATTGTGACGTCTTAAATCATTTCAATTCGTCCGAATCCATTGAGTTTGGGAACGCGCCATCTTCCGTGCATGCGCGAAATTCCGTATACGTATAAACAACAAAATGGCTGACACGCTGAACAAAACATCAAAACTTAATCAATCGATGTAAACTCCGTTTTAAATGAAAAGTGATACCGTTTAATTACGACTTTTGTAATGTTCATTTCATTTTGCACGAATATATACCAGAAGTATTTGCAAACAAAACCTAAGCTAACCTTAAAAAAAGTCCACCAACTTAATGAAACGTTCGATTTTAACGCGAGAGCGAATTATATACATGTTAAGATGAAGCTTCGAATAGGCCGTCCGGACAACAACGTGCCAAAATTGCCCAATTAGGACTTTTCATTGTCACGTGACCGCTGTTATCAAATCACAAGCGTTCTCCATCTTAACATGGCGTGCGTTATCATCACAAACACTTGCTGTACGCACGTTGGAGGCACCTGCTCACCGACGTGTTCCCATACAAAAAGTTACCAAAAAAGTAACCATATACCGAGAAATACAAATACTCGATTTGCCGAACTATTCTTTACCTCCGATAAACCTTGATGTCCACGAAACGTCTGGAAAAGCCAAGGGCATTTGCTCCAAGTATATACAAAAAAAAAAAAGAAACGCAACCGCGTACAGATGAAGATCACTTGTTTTCAATTGCGCCCGGAAAAAACCATCACTGAACTCGCATACGTTTTCTAACGTCAAAACCCGAACGTTAAAACCGACCAGTTCAACAACACTGCGCCCGAGCGACTGTTCGGTGCCGAAAAATGCGCCAAAGAAAACGAAGATGGGAGAGAGAGAGAGAGAGAGAGAGAAAGCTACGAGGAGGTAAAGGACGAAGAGGATGAGAGCCGTCGAACGAATGTATAAAAAAAACCACTCACCGGAATTTCGGGGCGATCCTCATTGTAGCTCGAGGCACATTTCGGAGGTCCGCGGGGGTAAATCGGCACCGTCTAGCACGATTTCAAAATTTCTTCTCGATTCTACTTCGAGCCCTCGTTCCGCGTCGATGTCGGATACGCCTCAGAATCGGAACTGCCGTGTCCAGGGAAGCCTTTCTGCCTCCTCGGCAAGTCGCGCCGACATGGAACGAACGCGTGTCCCCCCCTTACCTTTCCTTTCCGTTCCTCCCCTCCCTTTCCCTCCACCCAGTCCCTCTTCGCGAAGGAAGACATTCACCTTTGTAGCAGCGGCGGCCCGTCGACATTTCTTCCTTCGAACGCAATCGCTCCAGCGACTCCGATCGTGTCGTTTCCACGTTACCGCTTCCATTGTTGCACGTTAGATCCATCGAGCCGTTTTGGAGAACGCCGCCGCCGCCGCCACCGCCGCTCCGTAGTCGAGAAATTCCTGAAAGTCCCGAAGCCCGAGTGGGTCGCCTCGTGGGATGGAGACGCAGCCTCAGGACCACCGACGTGGACATTAGGCTTCGGCCGTTGCAACTTGTGGACAGCACACTTGGTACGTACGCTTGTACGGTTGAGTTAAAATACGCGCGAATTTAACGTAGCCTGCGGTGTTTTCTTCCAAACTTGAACTTTGAGCGGTTATTGTTTCCCGATTTGGGATTTGAAGTGGTCGGGGGAAGACCATAAAAAGTATCTAAGAATCTCTATTTTACAACGGTCGATAATTGTTATCATTATTTATGGGTGTTTCGTTAACCGCCGTTAATTTTTATCCCCTAACTTTAATCAGCGCCATTAGATCGAGGCGCCGAATTAATCCTAGTGTTGATCAAAGGTTCCGGACTCTGAGCAAGGATGGAATAAGGGATCTTCTGACAGTAAACCGTGACTGAATGCAGTGCTCGTGCGGCGCGGTAATACATGGTAGAAACGACGGAACGATGACGTCAGATTGCGTACTCGAACTCGATCGTATCCATCACTCGGCTGTCGTGGAGTTTGAAGGGAGTTGCATCAACCGATCCAAACCCACTACCTTCCTCACAGATGTGTCCGCCCGTGTCTACGGAGGAGAAATCCTGGCAGTCCTGGGCTCCAAAGGTTCCGGGAAAAGTGTTTTGCTGGACGTCATCGGTAAGTAAACTCTCTCTCGAACAGCGAGCAAACTCGTAACGGAACTGACTTATTGACCATTATTTCGTCTAGCTGGAAGAGCAACCGGGGAGATTCGAGGCCGGGTGACGCTGAACGGAACGTTACTGACCCCTGAAATGTTTCGTCAATACGGCGGATACGTGTCGCACGAATGCCACCTGTTACCCAGCCTTACCGTGCGACAGACGCTGTGCTACACGACCTGGATGGCGAACCTAGGCCACCGCGAGGCCAGAGTCCGGCAAACCTTGGCGGATCTGGCCCTTTCCCAGGTGGCGAATCGCTGCGTCAGCGAGCTCACCAAAACGGAATATCGCCGACTGCTGATGGGAGTCCAGATGGCCAAGGATCCGTTGGTCCTCCTCCTCGACGAGCCTACCATGGATACCGATCCTCTCAACACCTACCTGATCGTCTCCATGCTCTGGTCCTACGCCACCAGGAGGGGATCCATCGTGGTCCTGACGATGTCAACGCCCAGATCCGACGTTATGCCGTTCGTCAGTAGGGTGGCTCTTCTCTGCCTAGGAGGCATCGTTTACTCTGGATCCAACAACTCCATGGTGGACTACTTTGCGGACATTGGATATCCATGTCCCGAACTTGAGAATCCGCTCATGTATTATCGTAAGTCTGTAAAAACAGTCGTTTATTTATATATCGATGAGCGGGGCCAAAACATTAAAGTTAATTAATAATCGGACCGTTCGGAACAATGGCCGTATCTCGTTCAGTTATATTGGCTTGCCGCTAGATGGCGAAGATTAAGTAAAAGCGGATGCTAGTCGTTACATCCATGCGGAAGGTCGTGTAATTGACTTTTTTAATGATCTCTAGGCATCTTTTCTTAGAATCGCGAAAAAATGAACGAGTTTTTCTTTTCAAAATGAAAAAAAAAAGAAATGATAAGGGGCGATGAGTTCGATTAAAGAATTTGTTATTTCCGATGATTTTTCAGTTTGCCTTTCGACGATGGACCGACGTTCCAAGGAACGATACTTCGATTCGAATCAGCATATTGCCGTTCTGGTCGACAAGTTCAAGACCGATGGAATCGCGCACTTGAAAGAAGGACCGGCGGGTGGGATGAGCTTCAAAGACAATCCTTTCGGCATGAATCACAAAGGACACAGTCGCGGCATCAAGCCGGGCTGCTTCCCCACTCTCTTCGCGTTGTACTTGTAAGTCGCCTTTTCAGCTGTATAATTATCTATGATTTTCTTTTCGATGCAAATTCCGTCTTTAATATCGACGCGGGAATTTCAATCATGGTGTAAACGTGCTTGGATGTTGACCTATGATTCTCTAAAATAACTTGAAATCGAATTACACTCACAAAGTAGAGAACTTAAATGTTGGTATTGTGTTATTACGTTACTATTGAATGTCAGTATTTCATTTTTTTTTTTTTTTTTATTTTGGGTTCAATTAATTAATCGTAAAATAAATATTTAGATTGGATAATAATTGTAAAATTCCGTAGAACTGAACGAAATTAGACGGAGTTAAACATTTTTTCAAATATATTTCGTTCAATTCAATCGAATTCACTCGTTGAATAATTATATTCGATTCCTGGGATTAGATGGAATGGGATAACAATTAAGGAATTTCATGAAACTGGATGGAGGAAATGGTACATTTTATGAAATGTTTCTATTTCAATTCAATTGATTTTGTCTAAATAATAATGGCGGAACTGCATGGAAATGGATGGGATTGAATGAGATTAAATATTTTATCAAATACGTTTATTTTAATTCATTTGAATTCAATTGATTAATAATAAAATTACATTTATGGAATTTAAGGGAATTGGATGGAATTAAATGACTTATTGTATAACTGTATCGATTTCAATTCCATTGAATTTAATTGATTAATAATAAAACATTCTACTCGTGGGATTGGGTGAAATTGGATAACAATTATGGAATTTCAATTCGTTTGAATTTGTCTGAATAATAATTACATTTCATTCGTTGGATTGGGTCAAATTGAATAATTATCAACTTCATGGAAAAGGATGGCATTGAATGAGATTAAATATTTTATCAGATGCATTTATTTTAATTCGTTTGAATTCAATTGATTAATAATAAAATTTCCTTTATGGAAATTGATAGAATAGATAGCAAATGTGGAATTTAAGGGAAGGGTGAAATTAAATATTTTATTAACTGTATCGATTTCAATTACATTGAATTTAATTGAATAATAAGAACATTCCACTCGTGGGATTAGATGAAATTGGATAACAGTTATGGAATTTCACGAGACTGGATGAAAGAAAATGAATATTTTATTTAATGTTTCTATTTCAATTCGTTTGAATTTGTTTCAATACTATTTACATTTTATTCGTAGGATTGGATGTAATTGAATAATAAACGTGGAACTTCATGGAAATGAATGGGATTGAATGAGATTAAATATTTTATCAAATAGGTTTATTTTAATTCGTTTGAATTCAATTGATTAATAATAACATTTCAGGGAACCGAATGGGATTAAATAATTTATCATCAATTACATTTGTTTCAATTCGTTCGAATGCACCCGACGAATACGAAACTACGATCTATTTTCGTCGGATTGAATGGATTGAATTCAATTAATTTAGAATAACGTTCCATTCGTGGTATTGGCTGAAATTCAATATTTTATTAATCGTATCTATTTCAATTCCATTGAATTTAATTGATCAACAATAACATGTAATTCGTCGGCTTGGGTGGAATTGATTAACTTTTACGGAATTTTACGAAACTGGATGAAGGAATTAAATATTTGCAAAAGTTTCCATTCCAGTTCATTTTTATTCGTATAGGACTGGATGTAAATGAATGATAATCGCGGAATTTCGTAGGAATGTATGGGAATAAACGAGATGAAATATTTTATCAACTCTATCTATTTCAATTCGTATGAATTCACATAATGCATAATGACACTTTATTCGTGGGGTTAAATGGATTTGGATTACAATAATGTTATTTCGCGATACTGGAGGAGTTAAACACATTATAAAGTGTATCTACTTCAATTCCTTTCAATTCGTTTCGATCGCAATTTAATTTTATTCGCAGGACTGCGCGAATAATTGAGTTAATAATAATTGTCGAATTTCAGTAAAACAGAGGGTATTAAATGAGATTAAATATTTTGTATAGAATACGTTTCTTTTAATTCATTTGAATCGTTCGAATTCAATTGATGAATAAAAAAACTCCATTCGCGGTGCGGGATTGAATAGAATTGAATGACGATTCTGGAATTTCATGAGGTTGAATGAAATGAAACTCTTTTTCTGGAATTCATTCAAAAAATAGTTAAATTTTATTTTTAGCATTGGGCATGATTGAATCACTGTAGAATTTCTCGGAATTGATTGGAACTGTCTGGAGAATAGAATGAAAAAGGGAATCGAGTTTCTATTCATTTTAATTTCTCGTCAATCGCCGATAAATTAAATTTAAATTGAACAAAATATCTAAGGATTGTTATTTCAATCGGGATTTATATTTTACAATGAAAGCATAATCATAGAAAATAATTTAGAAGAAATCAATTCAAAGTACAAAGCAAAGATATTCGTACAATTTTCGTAAGTGAAAATTCCAATTTTTTTTTTTTTTTTTTTTTTTTTTTTTTTTTTTTTTTTTTTTTTTTTTTTTTTTTTTTTTTTTTTTTTTTTTTTTTTTTTTTTTTTTTTTTATAGTGCTATAAATATTGCAACAATTTTTTTAAATCTATTTAAAGTTATTTGAACTAATTTCTTATTAAATTGTCCAAAGTTAGAAAGTTACATTATCTCTCAAATGAAACTTTAGTAAAATGAAAAACACATACATTCATTTCACAGTCATTGCTTAGGCTGAAAAACTATTATTCTCACGTACAAAGATACATAATAATACGTTCAAAATGTATCCCGCTATAGAAAAAAGGGTATATCGACCTAGGCGTGCATTCTTGGTATATTCACTTTGAAATTTAGAAAGATTACCACATTTACAAAACAGCTTTCTAACGGTGGTATAAGGATACATATATAAAAGACCGAAATCGTACTACGACGACATAAGTGTAAGTTTTTTCGTCAATTCCAGACACATTGCACTTATATATCACCGTATTGTTTGACACCTGTAACATTATTTAGTCATAAAAACAAGAAAAGAAAAGAAAAGAAAAACGAGGGAATATTTTCTATATAGACACGAGACTCATTAGACGGAATCCCGACCCTGAAAACATTCTATACGTCGCGATGTCACGCAGGGCAGTGCCCTACACCTGTAGTCACAGTTAATGTATTCATTTCAAATTTTCCAAAAAATCGTAATACTTTGTAAATTTCTTATTTAAATTGGTTCTGATGATAAGTGATTTTTGTACGCTTTTTTAACACTTTTTTCCAATTCCGCGGCCCTTATCAATTTCTCCAGTGAAGAATAATTGTAATTACAAAAAAATAATAATATAATGACAAAATTAATGTTTATTTATCGCGATTAAAAAATTTAAATTTAGTAATTAATAAATTAAAAGTTGAAATACATATGACTCGGAAATAAAAATAAAAATATTCCCATTTTTTATTTAGGAAATATACAAATTTTCAAAATGCCCATATATGAAAGCAGCGATAAAAAGACTTTGAATTATTATTAAAAAAATTTCTGAATTTTCGTGGGATTTTATTTTCAATTTTGAAATTATCATTGCAGAATTCACTGAAGACGTCTGAAATGTTTGTTTTTCAAATGTTATTTTTAAATTTATTTTACAAATTCTAATTTTACAAACGTAACATACGTCAAGTGTCATTTATCCTTTACGGAAGGCCGGTAATTTTCCATAGAAAGTTTATATTTTTTACGTAAAACTGTTTGACATTATTAGAATTTTTTAAAGACATAGAGATTCAAAAATATTAATATGGCACCGGCCCTAAATTTGGTAGCGTTCAAAATCAATAACTCATGCCTGTTATATATACATATCTAAAGTCAGAATTTCGAAATTCAAAATGGCGAATTATTAAGTTATTCAACTGTGTTTATTGTAAGAACTGTTGAAAAACTTTACGCTATAGTATATTCAACGGAATTTTAAAATTCTGATTTTGGAGTCGGAATCAGCGACCTACAACATTTTTTTGTTTTTTAACTATATTTTGACCACCATACTGGCCACCCAGGCTTTCTGGAGGTTAAGTGTGAGTTTGAATTCGATTTTGTAAAATCCATCAGGATACTTTACAGTATAAATGTTCAATTCATAGTTTTACCGGTATAGACACGCCGGAAATGATGTTTTTCGTCTCCTTTTTCGTTTGAACGTTATTATTACTATTATTATTATTATTATTATTATTATTATTATTAATTTACCTAATTTACCCAAATTTCATGCGCCATTTTGAATTTTTATAATCAGACTTCTATGCCTGTATAATGGAATATAGCGCCACCGCCGGAAACCCCCAACTCCAGTAATATCATTCGCGTTCGTCAATTTCATCACTTTTTCGTCCGCCATTTTGAATTCTCAAAAACTGAGTTCAGATTGGTAATCAGCGACCTCGAAAATTCGAGTATGTATATAATTCTACGCGTATATTATGTTCGTCAAATGACTTACGTTTCGTCTGCGATTTTGAAATCGCCATTTTTATTTTTTCATAATTGGAACTTTTGAATTTCTTGGAATTGTTACAATAAATATAAGAAAATAAACATTACGTATATATTTCCCTCATTGTTATTTTTTGTACATATGTATATTCGGTGTAGACATGGGTCATTTCAGTCGCTGATTCCGAAAATGCGCGCAGATTTTCGAAATTCAAAATGACGGCTGGAAAATGTCGAGCACCATTTTGATAATAAGGCGATAATTAAAAATTTGTAACTAAATATTTCTTAATTGTAAGTATTCCTTCTAATATATTTTTCATTTTCCATTCAGGCGAAATATGGCTGCGACATTTGCATGCAATAAAATAGGACTAGGACACTTCGCAACACGAGTCCTTCTGCTACCATTAATCATTGCGCTGTTGACAATTTACTATTCGTATTCGAGTCCTTTGCAGTCTCGAGTTTTTCTGCAAACTGGTGGATTGATGTTTAATGTCTTAGTGTTATTTTACATCGCTGGAATCGCGACTACAGTTTTACTTTGTAAGTCAAACTTTAATTGCTTTCAATAATTTATCCTTTTACAACAATCATTACTCTACATATACATGAGAAATGATGGAATATTTCTATTATAATTTCTTACGAACATGATGTAAATTTAAAAAATGAACTTACGACTGTTTCAGTTCCGGGCTTCCGCGGACGTTATTACGAAGAGAAACGAGAAGGCCTCTACGGTGGTGCGATGTTCCATACGTCGTACACTTTACTGACGTTACCTTTAAGTTTGGTGTCCACTCTCATCACTATCGGTATCCTCATGCCAATTCTCGATCTGGAATTGACCTCTTGGGCTTACGCTGCCGGTACTCTGTGGGCTAGTTTTGTTGCCGCTGAACAATCGACCGTAGCTGCCATGATGATCATAAAACGTCCGATGACTGTAGCTATTCTCATTCTGTATATGGCTCTCGTTTCATTAGTTATAGCCTCAGGTGCTTTGCGAAGCTTCCGAAACCTTCCAGAGTGGCTCGCCTTTGTCACTAATGCCATGCCCATGAGGTACGCATCCCTGGCGTTGAATCAAGTAACATTAGATGTTCCAGCTACTGACAACTTGCCGTATAATGAAAGCATACCTTGCCCAGGTATCGATGAGCTTTGTCGTTACCCGAAGGGTAGAAGTTATCTTATCGAGAGATTCTTGAGAGAAGGCGACAATCGTCAAGAAGTTCTCAATGTAGACCTCAACGTCTTAATTACCCTAGCTTTCTCTTTGGCGCTAATAATTTTCAACAGTGTCCTCTATCTTCTGCCCTTACCAGCGAGAGTGAAAGCCAAGTTCCGGAAGTGATCAGACATTTAATTCCTTGTATATAGACTGGATTGTTATTTATGTGTACGTTTAAAAATGAATAGGTTAAGTATTATAATAGTAATAAAGTTACTAATATCGTGAAAAAGAGCAGCTGCGCGATTTATTTTACAATATGTATATTTTACATAGTCCATCAATAAAATTTTCGAAATCGAATATAATGTATTTATAACATCGATACAAAACAATAGTAGCAAATCTATGTAATTATTACTAAATTAATGCACTCTTTCTTTACAGGTAGAGGAAATGCGATTGAAGTAAAAAAAAAAATTTGTTTTGTTATTTACAAATAATGCATTATTATTTGGCAGTTGCACAACTGCCAATATCAGTACTGACATCGAGTCACATACTCTTAAGACAAATCGTCCTGTTAGAAAATATCGTGTTATTTCGTATTATTTAAATCGTTGAATGCGATATTTTAATTATCCGTTTGCACTTGACCCATTTCCTTAAGGTCTTCAGCAACGGTGAATTCGCATCCAGTTGAACTTACAATTTCACTGATATCAACATTAGGTGCGATTTCAATGAGTTTTAATCCTTCGCCTTTCACAACTTCGAACACTCCAAGATCAGTGATAATTAAATCAACGCATTGTTGGCCTGTGGAGAATTTTTCAACGCGTTAAAAATTGAAGGAAGTTCGCGAGAATAATAAAAGTGAGAATAATTCTTACCAGTCAGAGGTAAGTTGCACTCTTTCAAAATTTTTGGGTTGCCATCTCGTGCCTTGTGTTCCATGGTGATGACAACTTTTGTGTTGGCTGCTGAAACCAAATCCATCGCACCTCCCATTCCTTTCACCATCATGCCTGGAATCATCCAGTTTGCCAAGTCTCCAGTTTGCGACACTTGCATGGCCCCGAGTATAGTTAAATCTACGTGCCCACTAATCATACAATTAATTTGATTAGTTAGTTTATTATATTAATTTAAAATAAAATAAATATATAATTATTTGTAATAATTACCCTCGAATCATTGCAAAACTTTCGTCACTGCTGAAGAACGATGAACCTGGAAGTACTGTCACTGTTTCCTTTCCGGCATTAATTAAATCTGGATCAATTTGGCATTCATCAGGGAATGGTCCTAAACCTAATATTCCGTTTTCAGATTGCAACTTAACTTTGACACCCTTCGGAATATAGTTACTTGCAAGCATTGGAATGCCGATACCAAGATTAGCTAAAAATTATAAAAATTATAAATCAATATTGATGTCTAACAATAACTTGAACAAAAATAGACATACCGTTCATTCCATCTTTAAATTCTAAAGCAGCCCTTCGAATAATTCTATCCCTTGCCTTGCTCGCTGGTGTAACCTTTTTAGGTTTTGCAGATTGTTTAGTTGATCGTTTCTATTTAAGAATAAATAAATAAATAAATAAATAAATAAATGGTTTTTTTGACATAAAAAGTGTATAGCATTTAAAAATCACCTCTATACGCTTCTCGTAATTTGTTCCCTTTACAATACGATCAACGTAAATTCCAGGAACATGAATTTGATCAGGATCCAATTCACCAACTGGTACAATTTCCTCGACTTCGACAATTGAAACATTAGATGCTTTACACATAGTGGGATTAAAATTTCTTGCTGATTTTCGGAAAATGAGATTTCCATCCGTGTCAGCTTTCCACGCCTTTATTAGTGAAAAATCTCCAGTTATGGCATGTTCCAAGACATAACTTCTGCCATTAAATTGTGCCACCTCCCTCGCGTCACCAGAAATATCTGCATTGCCTTTATCGTCATATTTCACAATGACATTGCCTTCTTGAATAATTGTTCCATAACCAGTTGGAGTATAAAATGCAGGAATTCCAGCACCACCGGCTCTTACTCTTTCAGCTAATGTTCCTTGCGGCGTTAATTCAACCTCCAGCTCGCCGTTAAGATACTGCTTTTCAAATTCGGCATTTTCACCGACATAGGACGAGATCATTCGCTTAACTCTGCGCTCCTTCAAAAGTTTGCCCAAACCAAAATCGTCGACACCAGCATTATTGGACACGAGAGTGAGATTTTTCGATCCTTTGTTAAGGACAGCATCGATGAGTTTTTCTGGAATACCGCAGAGTCCGAAACCCCCAACCAGAAGCTTTGCTCCATCGGGAATGTCTGAAACTGCTTCTTGGACACATTTGAAGACTTTGCCATTGCCAACCGGTGGTGTAAGTTTCTCAGTAGTAGCCTCTGTTTCTGGAAGCTCACTTTTTATTGAAAAACTAACAGCGCACACCTGTTAACATGATAAATATGTTTAAAATTAACAAAAATCTTAGAAAACTCGTATTACAAAAGAGGATAATAATGCATGATAAGTGAAATAAAAAACAAAGTTACAAAAAGTGGTTCATTGCACCCCTTTTTGTTTCACATTCAATTTTTCTATTCTCTTTTCTTTGTCTTTGAAAATAAATGTTTATAATTATAGAAGTGCTCTGCATTTGTGGTCACATTATTTTTTACTGACACGTCAAAGCATCATTCATAATGGTTTTTACGTGACTTCCGTCAAACATCTAACATTTAATATTTAATATTTTTTTTCTCTAGTGCCGACACATATTTCTACAATCAAAGATGCAAAACTTTTGTGAAGAAACTTTCTAAATGTGCACAATAATAAAATAAATATAAGAAACTGAAAAATAAATAGACTGACTTCTGGTTGGTCAATCAAACCGACAAAGCACCCTTGTGTTTATTTTCATTTAGAATATAAGTTTTTAAAAAGGCTAGGTTATGTTGCCCAAGTATTTATCGAATTCTTACTCGTGTTATTTCGAAAAATTTCTTGGAATTTCTTCTTTCCACGGTGGCTCGCAAAAACAGTTTTCCCACCCTACTTATTGCAAAGGCCATATTTGATAAGTGACTACGCGAACTAACTATATTTAATTAGAAAAACAAGAGTTGTTTACGCCGCTGAAAATCGAGAGGAACTCGTACCAGTCGTACCACGACTTGTACTGCACATATCACTTCCAGGAGAATCGGTATACCAAAAATGCTTCACGATATCTTTTAAGCACCCGATAAAAGTTTGATTAAAATTCGTTTGTCACTCACCGCACACAGCAACAAGAAGAAATTATGCGAACGAACCGGTTCGCATCAGCATCATCAGGTTCGCATACATATTTAGTTCTCGCTGGGTTCGCTATATGCATCAAGGCCGGCCGGGGCGGGCATTACGAAATTCTTTATTGATGACATATATTTACATATAGCTATGTATAGATATATGTACATGTATCTAGGCATATATATATTTATGCAGTACATGTTGTGTTATTTATTCATATTTTCTGTTTTTACAGGCATAAATTTCTAGTGAAACTTTTATATATGCGGCCTACTTTTTATATCAGTTGGAGAAAAACGTTGATATATAGACGCATGTTTTATATAAGAGATTTCCAAGAATTGCGTGTGTATTGTAATATTGCAACAATGTGCATATATATATATGCATATACGTGTACATTATATCTTGTAGTAAGTAAATACAGACAATATAAGCAGATTTTATCCCTGATTGCGTATCGATGCGATAATATATAAATCTACGTTGTATTTATACTTTATTAATGACACGCATGTGTATATAAAATATAACTCTTGTATATATATATTTATAAATATACATCCGACTACAAAAATGTAATTATGCGGTTTAATGTTGGAAATTTCAGGTAGGATATCATATAATAAACGCATTTGTCGGAAATTTGATAAAAAATAGGAATTACGAAGCATGCAGACATTGAATAACTGTTGTGGTAAGCGTAGTTATTTATAATTATATAAAAAATAATAATTCCATCTGGAATTGAGGCTGTCGATATATGATATTGTATCTTATGTTAATTCTCATGTTATTACATATGGTTTATTGTTTTAATTGAAACTTTATCCATTTAATATATCTTATATTATGTTCTTTTTCTATTTATCGATTATAAATAATATGTTTTTCCCAACTCAAATAATTTTTTTCTTTTCTATATGGGCATTTGTATATATATATTAACATTTCTTTATGCAACAGAATATAAATAAGCTATAAATTACAAGTTGTTAAGACTGTGCTGATACTGCAGAAATAAAACTTTCATCAAATAAAGAACTAAGACATTTTTAAATTGTCATACTCAGATTTTTTAGATCTTAATCGCGATTTTTAAATTTCTATCATATATTGTTCAATGATAGATACTTTTTCATTTTCTTTGATAGAAAAGAACTTACCGTCTACGTGTTCTTCATCGGTGATTCATTTAAGACCTATATAACAGTAGTTTTTCAATTATACATCATACAAGAAAATGTAGGTCTGAAGTTGACAGTCGGTGATGCTTAAAATACCTTTGTACGAAAGAATGTTCCTATTTCGATAAAGAATATTTAAGTCCACACGTTTTATATCGATGATTTAAGACCTATGCAATTTTTCTGTTGGTGGCAGTACTGAAACTTTAACAAATGAATTTAGAAGACAATAATTACTTCACTTGATTTTTAAAATTAACCACTCATTCCCTTCGTCTGTTATGTATAATGTATAGTAAATATCACATCTTTTAAAGTAATATTTTTATACTATAATTAAACTTTTCTTTACTCATAATGGACTCGAAAAAAGTGTGTTCTTAATGGACTCGAAAACATGTGTCCTTAATTGGCTCCCAAAAATGAACCCATAATGAACTAGCAAAAATGAGTTCTTAATGAAATTGCAAGAAAAGAGCTCATAATTCACTCGCAAATATGTGTTCATAATGCGCTCGGGAAAATGATCTCACAAATGTGTTTTTAATGAAATCGTAGAATATGTGTTCTTAATGCGCTCGCCAATATATGTTCATAACGAGCTCGGGAAAATGAGTTTATTACTAGCTCACAAATATGTGATTTTAATGTGCTCCCAAAAAGAGTGCATAATGAGCTCGAGAAAATGAATTCATTACGAGCTCACAAATATGTGTTCTTAATGTGTTCAGAAAATGAGTTCATTATGAGTTCGTAAAGTATGTGTTGATAATGAACTCACAATGTGTGTGTTCTTAATGAGCTCATGGTGAGTTCTAAAAAGAGTCCATAATGAGCTTTGGCAAGTGAGTACATTATGGGCTCGCAAAACGTGTTCCTAATGAACTCGGAAAATGCGCCCATAATGAACTATAGCAAAAAAGAGTTCATAATGTGCTCGCAAAAAATGTGTTCTTAATGAACTCTGGATAAAATGAGTTAATAACGCATTCGCGAAAATGTGTTCATAACGTGCTAAAAAAAAGAGCTCGCAGTGTATCCAGCATTGCAATGTCTGTATAAATTTCGAGTACATAGTATATTTCCCGTTTCCAAAGAATGAAAGAATGACCTAACCTATAATTAATGATCACAAAGCACTGTGTATATATGTATATACAATACAAACCTATTATATATGTATCTTCATTATTCGGTGAAGCTATATATGTATAGGTCCACTCGTTTTTTATAGTGTGTATTATTGTCATCGCCCGCCCTATTAATCCCCTTTTATATACTTCGACCCGCAACGTAGCTCGGACAAATTATTGAATTTGGTCGCGATGGCAAACAAAAATTACCCCCTATTTTTTTCATCAAATGTCCACGTTCCAGACCATAAGGAACACAAAAATGCAATAAAAATTTCGCCCGACGATCCTGGAGCCCCGGCGCGCTTCGCTCGCAAGTTTTGTCACTAAATTCAGAGAAAATGTTTTTTGTTCAGTCAATTTATTCGTGAATTACAGCTCGTCAAAAAAATTAAATCGCAAAAAGCGGTTTCCCCACTCTACCACTCGATGGATAAATTTCAAAATCTAACCAATTCTAAGTTAGGTCAGGGCATATCCAAAAACAATTTGTGGAAGAATTTCTGTTGATTCGTTCGTGGGCAACAATTTTTCTGTTTTTGGACCGTCCCCCCACCATTTTTGCATGGATATATCCCAAAATCCAATCAGTTCGAAGTTGGCCCAAAACACAACTTTTCCTTTGGGCGCTATGCCGCGTAGTAACGTACGTACAAGATACCGGAAATTTTTTTTATTGCAGTTTTCGACTCAGAATTACATGAAAAAAGTAGGTGTCATTTTTTTTCGGATGACCAAATTCAATACTTCGATCCCAACCTCTGTTTACGGGTCGAAGTAAAACTATTTTGATATCTTTTTTAGTTCGAGAGTTATCGAAGCTACAAAAACGATGACGAACTAAAATAAAAACTAGGGGCTTCGCCCCTGCGGCCTCCGGCCGCCAACCCCACCAAGGGGCTCTCTGCCCCCTGGACCCCCGGCTCGCTTCGCTCGCAAGATTGTCTTGATTCGGCCCTTCGGGCCTCAATAATTCAATATACTTCGCGACTGCGGCCTA
>JAPYZR010006310.1:0-29313 GCA_030522945.1 Trichopria nigra
TATTTTTACCACCCTTTAACCCCCGGGGCCCACGGACCCCATTCGCCCCTGGTCTCCGCGTTCTGGCTGCTGCGGTTTGGCTGCCAACTTCAGCTTCATTTCATTCAGTCGATATGAATAATTTATGAAATACATTTTACTCGCGTTACTCTGGCGTCGCGATGTAAATCACTCAACGATGATTAAATAATATATAAATAAGCAGCAATTGGAAAATTCGTGATTTTGTCTTTATCTACAAGATGTGCATTTAGTCACTATTGATGTATTCTGCAGGCTGTTTATAAGAAAGGTGTGATACACACATTTGTTTAGGTGTGTGTGTGTGTGGGGGGTGTGGGTTGGATGGGGGTGTTATATAAATATTTAATATATCATTTTTATGAAAGAAGTATATAAATATAATTTTAATAAATATTTTTATTTTATTATGTTTCAGGTGAGTTATCATTGCGGATTGTGCGTGCAACTGGACGATCGTGTATTTCCAACAGATGATGTAGATAAGTCATGCTTAAACCTGTACATTAAATGTAATGTGTAACAATGACTGTCCCCTAGAAATCGAAATTCGTAACATTTATCACGTAAGAGCCTCATCATATCTATTGACTCGTGTATAGATCAAAACGTTTTAGCTATAATACTAACGTACATCCATTAGCTTAAAAGTCAATTAATATATTTTTCATATTAAATATAATACATGTTTCAAAAGTAACAGTACTAGAGGGGGTTCTATTTTTTGATAGCATAATAAATATTTATTTAGAAATCGATTTCAGAGCGCTCTTGTTGAGAATCACTTGCAGTAGACATGATAACTCGAGAACAGTTTGTCTGAAATGCAAATTTCAAAACTAATTTCGTTGGTATATTGTGTTTTAAAAAATTGGAAATTTCCATTTTGGTCGGCGACTATCTATTATCGTGTAATAAATAAATACTATAGATTTGGTATTGATTGAATCGGTAATATTTTAGTAGCCGTGTCCATAGCAAAGGTAATAAAAAAAAAAAAAAAAAACACGATTTTGAGATAATCGTGTTTAAAGCTAAAGTTTATTTGTTTCGTATTTAAATTTAATTTATTTGAACTTACATCGAGTCATCGATTGGAGATAAAGTATTCCGTCTGGATAACCCGTTAATGATCGATGACTGTAAGTTTGAATTATATTGATTGTGCGGTTTTTATTTCTTTTTATTTTTATTTTTAACTTTCGTAACGCAGATATTATTGAATGAAATCAAATGTTTATTGAATCCAATGGCTTTTTACAGATTTTTTTTTTTTTTTAAATTTGGAAAATTGAACAATTTAAATATGTTTAATATTTTTCTTGCTGTCTTTTACAGGTGCATCTCAAAGCTGCTGTGCTTAGTACAGTAAGAATCTATATTGAAAATGCTTAAAAATTGTTGTGAAGTTATATTTTAATTTCTTTGCAATATTCGGAGCAATCAATTCTTAATTAAAATGCTTAATTATATTATATGATAAATATCAAATACAAAGTTTAATAACTACAAATAAATAGTTTCTATAATATAATATATATATATATATATAAATATTCAATCATCGAAAAAATAATATTTTAATTCTCCTACTTTACTAATGTATTATGACAATAAAAAGTTTGAAGGTAGAAAATTGTAATATTCGATGAATATTTTTACACATAAAATTCAACACCGAAAAAAAGCATCGTTGTTGCAATCATTCTGTGGTTATATCAACCACACAGAAAAAACCTGGAGAACGGTTGCGTCAACTGCATTATGGTTGTCTCAACAATTAATTTTTTTCCACGAACGAAAACATTTTTCAAAAAATGTACCTGTAGTGCGGATCGTTGAAGTTGAACGAAAGTTTTCAACAACAAATTTTTTTATGTCTGTTTTTAAAAATCTCGTTATAATACCTTCATGTCAATCACATATTCGCTTTACGCATTATACGTTGTATGATAAAAAATCCTAAATTCATCGTAATTTCAACAAAAAATCATTTGTTTTTAATATTGCAGTATACACAATGAGTGCGAGTATTGTATTTTTAGTGTCAATAAGCATCATCAATTAAGCGAATAAAATTTCTGGCTCCCGATGAGACGGACACGTAAAAATTTACCGAATTAAACGAAGAGCCAGTATATCATACGCGACGACGTACGTGCACCTGTAAGCAAGTGAATTTTAGTCAACTCCGTGCAGTGTTTCATTCATTAATTCAAGCTCCGAGACGAGCAGTAATTTCACGAGAGCATTTTTGTCAACGTACTTTGACTGGCGTTTGAGTTTCGAGCAATTTACGAGTCCCCTCATAACGAACGAACGACCAGACCAAACGAACGGTCGCCCATTATACCGCAAGAGCCTGCGTTCGCGAATGAGTTTATTGGCGAGTTCGACGATTTAATCTTTTGACAACACTTTATGATTAGATTTTATAAATTGAATAATAAAAAATGTTCATCTTTTCTGAACTTTATCATTGTATAATATTCGTCAATTTTGTTTGTTCTTTCATGACAATTGTTACAATGTCTATTATTTTTGTTTTCTCATCTCGGATTCTATAATTTCGTCAATTATCCCTTTTGTTGATTTTCATCGGAGACGAACTTTTTTAAACGACGACAACGTTAGTTAAGATTTGGTAACTTTTATTTTACCTTAACTTTTTTATTAAGGTCTTTTTTATAATTTTTGTTGAAATATTTTTTGACTTTTTTCGTTTTTATTCAACTTTTTTCTTTGTGTAAAAAAAAATTATTCTGTGATTTTCGAAATATATTTATTCTCTTAACTTTTTTTCGTTAATTTTTTCAATTATTTAATTATTTTTTATTTGTTAATTTTATCGTTTTTTCCTAAACATTTTGTATACTCTTAACGAAAAAATATTTGATTACCCCTGTAAATTAATGGAACATTTGTTTAGTTCTCTTAATGTCTTTCCAAAAACATTCTCGAATTTGTGGCGGCTATCGACATCTGTCGGTAGTTTTCGGCACCGTGAACGGTTTTTCTGTGATCGGCGCGCCGCGCATGCAGAAATTTATTACAGAACGCTATATGCGGCATTAAATCGCCGATTTGACCGTTCAAGGGGCCGATTGCGTTGTGATGGAGTGTGAGGTATATGGTAGTACATGGTGTAGAAGCAAGTAAAACTGACCTATGTCTATATTAATTCTGTACTATTGTTGCATTCGGATCTACATTCGTAATTGCATTGGGAATTATTGAAAAAACGATGAAAATGTTAAAAAGGAATGATATAACACGTTGAAATACCTTGATTATGTGAAGGTTAAAATTTTTACATTATATTGTGTCTGTAATTATGAGATATTTCTACGAAATTGAACAGAAAATGAGTAGTGAAAATATAATAAAAGATAGCAGTATGAGAATAAACAGTTAAGTACCGTAACAATGGTTATAGATTTTGTACAACACTTTAAATCATAAATAAAACGTAGTTATAGAGTAAAAGTGAAAGTAATCATTTCTTTTTTCTCCGAAGTTTCATAATCGACTTTTCGCGATCTTGAAATGGACCCACGACTCTTACGTCTCAGTTTCGAGCAAATCTAAATCAGGAAATATTATTGTTTAAACGAAATGGAATAGATTGCGTTCCTTTATTTTTGAAAACTATATGCTAATAATATATCAATGTTTCAAATTATGTTTTAAAAACTCAATTACAAAATATAAGTTTCATCCCTGTCGTTTCTCTCGATTTTCTTAGTTATTTTATTAATTACATTTTATTAAACATTTTTATAATATTTTTAATTTTTATAATATTATTATACGTTATTTGATTTCATTATGTTATTATTTCCCTTATCGAATTGATTATTATTTTCCCAACGAATTAGTTATTATTTCTATATGAATAAGTTACTATTTCTCCGATGTTATTCTTTTGCAATGAAGCTATAAAAGAAATGAAATATTTAATTGAGTGAAATGTAATACGAAATAATTTCTTGTGAATTTCACCAAAGGTATATATGATTATATATACGAGATTTTTTCATAAAATACATCCGACCTCAAAAACACTATCAAAGTTAGTTTTAAATATTTTCCCAGGAAAGAAACAGTTTTTTTTTCTTTTATGAGATCGTATATATAAAGTAGCTTGCTTTTAATTCGACAGGCTTCGTTGGAGGCTACTTTATTCCAATTCATAAATAATTATAAAAGTAACGATTCATGTTTTCAGGAAAATGTTTTGGGCAAGAAGATGAAGCTCTTAAAGGACATTTAGCGGAAAAATAAGGGACAAATGTGAAATTGGCTCGAGCCTGTCGCTACTACTTCCAAACCTTTATCTCCTCTCTTTAGATGCGCTCGAGCAATCTCTCGGATCTTGTTCGACTCGAATTTCTTCTCTTCTGCTTCCTTCGTCGCATATATATATATGTGTGTCTACCCCCTTTTAACCGCGCGTATCTCAACTTTATTTTATGCAGCTGGGTCCCGGGCACGTCGCTCGCCGTAACCAAGGACGTTTTGAAAATGCGAACTTTGAAAACGTTACATTCCTGCTTTTAAATTACTTTTCTCCTCTTGAGATAAAATTTCGAGCGCGTTATCAAAAGCGTTTTATTAAAATCGCGAATCCGGATTTTACGGCTTGATAACCGTGAAGAAGTCGCCGGCTCTGCCGCGGCGACAGGAATTTCGAATTGGGATTTTGAGCGTTCACCTCGGTATTTCTGTGGCCGTATTTAAAGTTGTCAAATAGCGAACGTATATATGTCTCGATATATGTCCGAGAATTGCAATAAATCCTTCGGAATTGATTACTATTTTTTTTTTTTTTTTTTTTTTTTTTTTTCTTCTGAGGACTGCTGGAGGAGAAACGTTTTGTCGTTGAGTTTTTTGAAAATTTGATTTTCATTAAAAACATAGAATATTGTTACCATTAAATGCATAACGTATATTAACATTGATTTTTAGACAATTAAAAAATGTTTAAAATATTTACGAGCTGTCAGGAGTTTAAATTATTGAACAAATTTTTTATCAGCTTAAAAAATGGTTTCATTAGTATTGTTGTTGGCGGACCCTCCGAAAATTATTTATTCCGAAATCATTACGAAAACCATTTACGAACAGTTAAATCGTATTAAAAATAGCTAGAAACTGCTGCAATGATCAAATTGGCGGATACTAAGAAGCTCCAATAGATGGTAACAAAGGCAAAAAATGTATTTAAATATTACTTAGAAAAGCAGACCAAAATGGCACAAAATGCTCTTTAAATTTCTTTGAGTGAAAATTGAACAAGTCTTTCAAAAAATTGAAGTTTTTATTCTTAAGAGATATTTCACTATTTGTGGAGTGTACAATTCATCCATTCATCCAGAAAAAGTGGCATTCCAGTAGAAATGATGAAAAATTCACTTTTTTAAAAGACTGGATATATATATTTATGCAACTCCAAGTCGTCGAAGCAAATAAAAATTGATTGGAAATGGGTGAAACAATGTAGTACTAATAAGTTGATTGAGACAATAAGACAAAGTTGACGAGGAATTGTCTAAAAGTGGTGGACATGCAATTCATGTAAACAAGAGATGTTAATACATTCACTCATAAAAAAAATGACGTACCTTACAAAAATACAAAATAAGAACTCGGAATAGAAAAAATAAAAAAATAACATAATCAAATAAGAAATTAGTAATAAGAACAAATTTAAATGTATAAAAAAAAAAAAAGAAATAAGCGCCCATTCTTTACGATGCTATAAATTACAGGCTCACATATAGCGCGTTAAATAAAAAAGTGACTTTTAAGTGGAACTATTTGTTCTGGCAATGATTAAGTTCTGGTAGCACATATTTCGATTAGTGGACGATGAAGGAAGTTGTGAATTACTTCGTGAAATATGGCACATTTATGTCAGTATAGTTAGGCAAAGCAATTACCCGATCGTGTAATACGGATCACGTGGAAATGTTTGAGGCTGGGTGTAATTCAAATTTATATAAGTGAAATTACCATTCCTTCTCTTCCACGGATATTCAAGTTGTTGCATTTGCATTTAAACTCTATCGCTAATCACTATTTTTCACTTTCTAAACTTTGCACATTTCTGTGTGTCGTTGAAAACTCGGAAAACATCTCCGAGTTAAACGTTACGAGTTCGCGGCATGAAATTTAATAACAATTGACTATATTTGACAGGGAGTCCTGTTATTGAAATATATGCCGCAGTAACAGAAATCGTGAAACGTGTAATTTTTAGATCGGTAAAAATACAATAATGATGTTATCCAAATAAGCGGGGGCTTATTATTAAATTATAAGGAGGAATAACCGCTTTGGGTCCGATGAACGGTCCGGTTTTTACGTATTACTGCGAGAGCAGCCTTGAGCGGAATCGTACTCATATTGAAAATCAATTGGCATAGGTCGCCCACAGGGGGAAGGCCGATTTCTCAGACAAGATTTTAGCCGCTCGCCAGATGCCAAGGACGACTCATTGGCGGCTGCATCCGTGGATATCAATAGTTCGGTGATTCTCTGAAATTTTTTTAATAGAGTCGGATTCATCAGCCCTTTAAAATAATCTTTGCTCTCAGGAAAGACTTCTTACGAAATGCTGTTTTTAATCCATCAATTTTATCTTCGATCTACATTCTTTCGCATATATTTAAAATTTTTTAATGTATGTCGAACGAAAGGAACTCTGTATTATGCTGAACAAAGTGAATTATATGCTATTAGGAAATAGAAAATTTTAAATTATTTTCACTATTATAATTTATCGTGATTAAAATGTGACATCTTGACGGTATAGAATTGAAATAATCACTGAAATATTTGTCAAGGTATGATTTTATTGAGTCAAACACCTAAGATGACACATAAGATCAAATTTATTTTACGTCGTAACAAAGAGTACATTTCATCAGTTACACTTTTTTATCAATTATTAAACGAAGTAAATATTTACGAAATCAACTGTCGTATTTTTCTTCTCGTAAAAATTAGATTGTTTTATTTTCAATTTTACAATCGGGATTTGATATATGCGGATTAGGAAGAAATATAAATAGTATTAAGGTTATGAGAAATTCCACGATTGTAAACTGGACGTTTCCATTTTCCATTTTTTTTTTTAACACAATTTCCAACATAATAATCCGAGCTTTAAAGATGAAATGGAATCACTTGGTTTTTTGTTACCGACGAGCGTATCGAACGTCGTTCTTTGATATTCGCTTCTCCATCAAACATCAAGAATATGGGGGAAAATATTATTGAACTTAAAATTGCCGTAGAGTGAATGATTACAAATTATGACATAAATATGTGATCTGTATCAAAGTATCTGTAGCACATAATAAAACAATTTTTTATTTTCATATCCGTGTCAACAAACAGAAAATAAATTACTTTTTATTGATTTGATGTCATAAAATAAAATAGCCGGTTATTGAAAACATCTGCACTCTAAGAAGTGTTATTAAAAAAGATACGATCCGATGTTATCTGTATGGTGCGGCGCGGCGTAACGGGTGACCGATGGAATTAAAAAAGTTTTTTTTACGCTCTCGGCAATACAGCGTCCAATGGGACAGTTGGGTACGCTGTTATTATAAAGTTGCAGGTATTTCGTACTGCTATTGTCTTGTCGTAATGGTATATTGTTGTTCATATAAGTATACAAACAACAACAAAAAAAGGAAAAAAGAAAAAAGCAATCGCAAAAACCAATAATTGTGCATTCCGCATTGAAATGCTGTCGGGGACAATCGAATTATGCGTGTCAATTATTCCGGTTTATATGTACTCTCAGTCTCGCACTGAAGTAGCGCCATATTGATCCTGCTTGTCGCAAACAGGTAATACACAGTATTGAAACGTTCGGCATGATTCGGAGTTCCTTTCTTATTTATATGCAGTCTTTTGCGAAAATTCAAAATCGAATGTAAATCTGCCGATAGTTTATATTCGTTTAATTTTCAGTGTATAAAGAACGGTATAATGTTGTGTGTGAAATTTTCACAAAAATTTTACTAATTTAAGATTTTTGTAAATGACAATTAGACGGTGGTAAACAATCCCGTAATTACATCAAATATTATTGTTGCATTTTTTCGTAAATGCATTATATGTATTCTAATACGTAAGTGCATATTATTAGATAAAATATACCTATTATTATAAATCTCTATTTTATTTAACCATGCATTAAATGTATTCATTATATCTATTTGAATGTAAATAAGAAATAATACAGTGTTTTCTAAAATGAAACCCAGCAATTATTTTACAATAATTTTCAAAAAAAGAAAGCAATTTCAAAAAGCACATGCAAACAAAAATATTAAAATAATTTAAATTTAAAATATTTATTATAATAACTTAAGATTTATATAAGTACTTTAAACAAATACATGTATTATTTATTCAATAAAAAGAAAAATATTTCATTTTTATTATATATGAAATATGAAATTTATATCTGCAGCAAAGTACACCTAGCATTGAATAGCAATTAGCGTTTGCGTAATTTGAATTTTACAACATAACCAGGAATTAGGAAGACCCATGACCAAGCGTGGCGAACGGGGTTTTAGGGGCGGAGGGGAGTGGGGGGGGGGGGGGGGGGCCCCCGGGGGGGGGGGGGGGGGGCTTATATATATAGATCGTGTATACACGTATATTATACTTTAAAAGTTGGATATTATAAGTAATATAATTTTAAAACAATATAAAAGAAAATTGCTATACTATTAAAAACAAATACCAATAATTAATCAAGTTAATTAAAGATGAAAGAAACTGATGAAAAATCAATTTTTAATAACAAATTATGGTAATTCTAATTAGTAGCAGCGTTTTAAATGAAATGTTAATAATTTCAAGAAAAAGAAAATGAGAAATAATTTTAATTATGATGGTCGTGGTCCCATTTACAATTTTGAATAAAAAATTATGCTCCATTCTGATATAAAACAGTGAAGAAGCATGTGAAATTCGATATGCAAGAAGCGAGAAAATATTTATGGAATTGCGCAAATGAATAATATTTGAAATCCCCGTTTGACTTGTAGGAATACCTCTACGTACCTTCTTATGTAGATGATTTCCATCGAGCATGTGTACACATGTGTACACATCTTTGTATCTGTGAACCAGTGTACACATTTTTTCTTCTACATGACTTCCTTTTGAAGTCGTGAACCGGAGAGGTCGCCAGTAAAATAGTTACCCGTCTTTCATCCTCCTCTACTACCTCCTCATTCACTCCCCCCTCACTCTCTCTCTCTATCACAGCCGTTCACGCTTCGTCTGTCTCTTTCCTGTTACCGTCTCTCTCGTACATTTGCTCGTACTCTCAATTCGTCGTCTCTTAGGATTCCACTGAAAATCTGGGAACGCTTGCTTTTTCGATCTAGAAATACCTGAGGGGGATATTTTCCCGTTTTCATATATTACACAATTTAAAATAGTTTCATTTATGTTAGACATTTATTTGTTATATTAGTAAATTATTGTTCATTTGTTAAATGTTTATTATCTAAAAATCAAGTATTGACATCATATATAAAATATTTTTCGTAGGAATTACCCTGGTACGATTACGTTTTTTCATGATTAACGTTGCGGCTTTAATATAAGAAAAAAAGTATTATTGAATACTTAGTCGTCCAAGAATGAAAAAATTAATGTCTCGTTTCGTGCATGTTAAACGTAATGATTATTAAGCGCATTAATTAATTTCCAATTTAGACGAGGTTCGAGGATATTATTATTCAATCATTTTCAATCACAAAGTTTAAATCTGATCTACTACCTTCATTAATTACTGTACACAAAATTCGATTAACGACGTTATACGAGTCGGTTCCTTTGTTTATTGTTCGTTTCATTTTGTCACTCGTTTAAACAAAAATTATTTTTTTAATAAGTAAAAATAATAATTTTAAATAAGCAAAAACATAAATAATAAGTGACATATATATATAGGGTAACCTCTGTAAAGCTGAACTTTTACGAAGATCACGAATGTTTAACTCTATAGCTACCGCTTAATTCTTAAAGCGCATCTTGGTGTTACTATAAAGAGTTTATTTGTAATTCAATCTGTTTGTGACTGTGAACTTAATGTATTAATATATAATAAGGGCTTAAATAAAGTAGAAACTTTGTACCTCGTCGTATAAATAATATCTTCTATTTTCAATTGTTCTATTCAGTACTATACGTGGCAAATAAATAAATGAATAAATAAATAAATATATAAATTTATATATATATATATATATATATATATATATATATCTGTTGTAAGTTTGCAGTTACGGTTGATGTATATTCAAAACGCATTTTCAACGATATTTTAACGATAAAAATTCTTTAGAACATTGCATGCATGAAAAAAGATATACATATATGTGTATGATAAATCCGATTTGGCTTTCAACGCGCTTTTTTATGTATAACATATAATCTTCTTCATCGGGATTTTTCGGTAAAATGAAAGTGACTTGAACACTTTGTTTGATTAATTCTATTATATATGTAGTATATCGTAAAAAGTGTAATCGACAATTATCGTATCGAACAGTATCGACAATTTTTAATTCAATTCGACAAAACCAAGTCACTTTCATTTTATCGAAAAACCCCGATAAAGATTATATTTTATACATAATCTTCTCTCTCCTATATTATATTATAATTCTCGGTTTAACAATAAAAAGAAAATCCATTTTCTCCTTTAATTGGAATATATGTATATATAAATATGTGAATCGTCTATTTCGATGACGTTTTTAAGTCGCTATTTCGGTGATAGGAAAGTCACACGATGCAGACATACATGTGGAACACTCATGTATATGTTTCAGGCAGTATTGTGACAGTTATAGGTTAGCCTATTTTTTAAGCGTGGCCGGGGGGGGGGGGCTTTTGGCTTACTGCGCCACCTTCCCCCTCTCTCTCTCTCTCTCTATATATATATATATACATTAAAATTATCATTATTTGTAAATTAATAATTTTGCTTCAAGAGTTTTGGCACGATTAAACGTATAGTTAACTAAAGAAAGGAAGAATAAAAGGATCGTTTTTTCATTTCTTTTTATACGCTTAATGGATTTTCGACAACTCTTTTTGTTTTTTCTCATTTTCTTATAGTCACCATTGCATTTTGTTGACTTGGGAATCGTTTCTCGAGTCGTATTGAACCAGGTCGACCTCGCTCTTTTTCTTTTCCTCCGCGACCAATCGTGATGATGTGTTCGCGATGGGGTGACGAATTTAATGAAAGAAGGAACTTATTATTCTTGTTGAATTGTGACTTTATTATTCGGCTTTTAAGATCTGTGAACGAACAATTGAATATTCGGAGTCGCACGCGTACAACCCATATAAACCATATATAGTCAATGTACGGATTATCCCTATTCAATTTTTTAATCGAACTTTACAAATTTCTAACGAACTGGATTTGCATTTTCTCCATGAGTAGCGTATTAGTTTTTATCTTTTTCGGTATTTTCTCTTCGTTTTCATCCATGTTTTCTGAATTTGAATGTAAAAATAACAAAATTATTGATAATGTAATTAGTGTAATTAAATTGAGGTTCTGAAATAACGTTTACTTCATTTAGTGTAGAATTGATTCGTTGCTAATTTAATATCTACTAACAAATAATTTTTTCTCATGATGAAAATCTATCCTAAAAATGCTGGTATGGTAAAAATGTCCGAGGACATTTTTCTCCGTGTATTAAATAAAACCACTAGAAAATGGTTTTTGAAGAGAAATTTTACATATGACATAAAATACGCCATTACGGAAAACGAAAAAAGGTGTCATTCATAAGGATTATGTTCGCAAGGCAAAAACTAAACAAAATTGTAATGCGATTTGTATCGTCTCGTATTGTTCGTATTCCTGCATGTCATTCACGCTCGGAGTCAGTTGGCCGAACGTTTTGTGCTGCATTACGGGAGTCGTATACGCGCACACATACACACACGCACACACAAACACACACAAACGTACGTGCTCGAGTTATGAAACTCACAATCTCGCCGAGGATGACGTTTGTTCGCTTTTACTCGCGCACACGTGCGAGCGATGTGACGGTGTGCGCGCGCAGTCGCTCCGATGTCGTCGAGACGTAATTACTAGCACGACACTCGTAACTCGTAATACGAACACTCGCGCTTTCCTCAAGGCTCGATAATATGCGCGGAGAAGGGTAGAGCCGCCTCGCCTCGTTATCCTCTTGTTTTTCGCGTCTTTCGAAACTGCCATGCGAATTTGAAATTCATGAATTCCCGCTCTAGCGAACGATCGCGGAAATCCGATTTTAGTGCTGCATTGATAATCGATCACACTCTCTTGCGATGTCGTTTTTACCAGGGTTTTTTCATAAGTTTACTTTTTTTAATACGGTTAGGTAGCTACTTGGGAAGAGATAAAAAAATGAATCATTTCAAGACAATTTCAGTATTATCAAATGCTTGTTCGGTTTCCTCGTTGAAGAATTAAATATGCAACGAAGCCTTCAATGAGGAAAGCTAACAAACATATGGTAATACTGAAATTGTATTATCAAATATAGTATATAATATACAGATTTTTCTTATACAATATTTGAAGTAAATAACAAAAAAAAATTTAGTGCAACTTATTTTTTTTTTTTTGCTTCGATAAGGAAACGTAAAGAGCAGACCATAAACGCAATAACAACAGACGGATATACTATGATATGTATATGTACAATTTCAAGAAGTATGGGTTGAAATGTCATCAGATAAGTATATTTTTGAATGACACTTTGTAGCCAATTGGAAAGCACCTGCGCGTAAAAAAGAACAGAACCGAACGTTAATCTCCGCGTCAAGTGACGCTCGTACCGAGTACTCCAATTGATTAACTTAACATTCACTTCATTCAAGTTGTTTTAAATTTAATGTTAATTATAGTCAACTTTCATATTAAGTATAATAATACGCATACGAGGTTTAGGAACACTTAGTTTTTGTATAACAGTTGTTCAATAACAAATAAATGGACAAATGAATGTATGTATATATACACATAGGTTATGCATATATATAGGTTCATATATTTATTTATTTATAAATCAGATTTGTATGGATATATTTTTAAATTTATATGAACTGTTAAGCAACTGAGTTTCATTTATCTGTTCACGGAATTTTCGCGTGGGTCGATTCCTTGGGTAAATGGAATGTTGTTCGCTCGACTTTTTTTTCAGATTTTCAAGGTTTAATTGAATTGAATCGTATCTAAGGAATGACTCGTTATACTTGTGATTTTTACGAATTTTTTGACAAAAAATATATTAAAAGTTCAAAAAAATATATTGAAAGCAAGATCTCGTGTGTCGCATTATTTAAAGTGTTAACAGTGGTAACAATGTTCTTTATTTATTAAGATTCTTACCGACTTGCTTAGAATGAATGCAGTCGCTCTTTATAAGGAGTGACATTTGACGTCTTCATTAGCGAAGGATCCCTCTCCGGGAAATGAATGAAACTTTTACGAGTGCGAAATTAAGAGAGATGTTGGTGAGAAAAGAATATGTATATGTATATAAAAATGTTGCGTTCTTCTAGCAACTCCACTTGGTGTGGAATTTATTAAGAAACCAGAGTGAATGTTAACATTATGACAGAAATATGAAGTTTCAGTCGAATTTGACTCAAACTTCACTCCGAGAGAGTGACATTCTACTTGTTTAGAGTGACTCTCCGACTTCAAATGGTGTTGCTTGGTTTTAATTAACATATGAGTGAAGTTTCAAATACATTCTATTGAGTGTTTTCCCATTACTGTGGAGAAACATAACGTTTTGTTTTAAGCATACATTAAATTGCTTTCAGTAAAATAACTTGAGCCTATATTATATACTTAGCAGATTTCATTATATATGTATATTGCTTTCTTTTTTGTCTAGACATTTCATCTAGAATCTAGATCGTAGAAGATTCGTAACACAGAAGCAATTATTCAAAAAATAGCACAATGAAAGCATTAAAATTAGTATCGGTTTGAGTTTTTAATTATTTTTCGGTTCTAATTAGACACGGCGTTCCTAAGAGCGTAAAAGTGTACATAACCTTCTAGAGTTAATTCACGATGGAAGAAGAAGTCCTGACTGCAAGTGCAATTATATAATGGAGTAATATATACTCTCGGAAATTTACGTAAGTCTAAAAATAATAAAGGATTAGTGCGTATATGATCGGAGAAAAAGCAATATTAATTACGCAAATGTAATTACATATAATTTGGATATTTTTCAAAACGTCTAAATGCAAATACAGTGGAGTCACATTATGCCAAATCTAATTATATAGTTCAATATAGAACCTATATTGCTTTTATTGAATGTTGGTCGTTATTACCAAAAATATCTTTACGTAATTAAAGTGTTCTTTCTCATCTCTGACCAACAGTTACAAAATTGTTTATAAAATAGGAATATGAACTTCTCAAGTGTATAAAATATTTTGTTGCATAATATTTACAAAATTCATAATTTCCTTATAAAATAAATTTCAATTATCTTTTGCTGAATCGAATTAACAGTTTTTCTATGACTTCTGCCTGATATTTTAATTGTCGAGATTCATGTATGGATTCACAGAACGGAAAAACAGAGAACATGCAGTGCAATAAAAGTAGTAATCGATGTGAAATGTACCAGGCCGATGTGGATAGTAATAAGGGTTCCGGACCCGTCACCTGCCTTCAGTCGTATCAAACCGTTAAATTCGCTTCGAGCCTTTTACCGTGAAAGTCATTAATGGAGTTTTGAACTCGAAATTAAAATATATATGTAGATTTGCATCTCCGATCATGAATATTGATTCTTTGTTAATCTAATTTTATTGCAGAAAATCGCATTACTTTAAATGTATACATATTGTGTGTGTGTGTGTGTGTGTGTGTGTACATATTATATATGAATAATTTATATATATGTAAATATTTAAAACATTAAATACCTGTAATAATTTTGATTTTTTGTCTCGAAAATCCATTTTATTGGATCAATGAAGTATTCTATTGCCGCATTCTTTAACGCCGAGAACAAAGAAGTAATTATATAAGAACCTCGCGAACTCTGATGATCTTATCTATAAGCGTTATTCGCTATACGATATCCATACATTTTATTGTTTCAATATTATAGAAAATTATTTTCTTTCAAATAATAAATAATAGAATATAGTGCAAATACTTTGTTTATTATAAAAATGACAAAGTTTGTTTACGAAAACATTCAGAGATTTAATATTCCGTATTCCGTGCCAAGGCTAATGTCCACGCGATTCTTTTTAGTTTCACAATTTATTCGCAGGTCTCGGCGTTACGTAATCCGAAGTTTTCACTCGTTGCTTCAGTCAATCAATGAAAATTGAAATTTATGTGAGAATTTAACTCAATATTGAGATTGTCGTTTTTTTATTCTTAATGAAAATATATATAGTTGTAAATTTAATAACATTCACTTTTTATTCTTACGATAATAATAATGTTTCTCCCGTTGTACTTTCTAAATTTGCATTATGGAAAATTAATAAAAAATTCGTCTCCAACAATAATGTAAAATAATTCAAATATACTTATTAGTATATAATTTAATTGTTATTTGTAGTAACATTTCAGTGATTAAAAAAAAATATATGACATATAAATATATCAAGTGAATAGATTTCGTCAGAAAGAAAAATTATCTTCTTCACTGCGTATTGAAAAATTGTCTCTTTGTGTCAGCTCCAAAGTGTTTCATTCAATTGACGGAATCCGGATTATCTGTATATAGCCGACCGACCTAAAGCGCCGCATCGCTGCGCGCACACACACACACACACACACACGCGCGCGCACGTATTCGCGCGCATGTATATATACGAGCCATTAATTGTAATAGATTTTAAGGTCGTTCGATTGCGAGTTTAGGCGTGTGCGTTTCATGCATTCGACACATTTGCCCCAACCACATTTTGCGAAAAATTATTTGAGCGCTATTTGTACAATTATCATCGCGATGCAGCCAATTGGAATAATGAGAGTATTCTATAATATATATACATGTATATATTATATTATATTATATATATATATATATATATATTATTATTAAGCAGTGTAATTCTGAATTTCTTGGAAAAACGAGTAATTCCTACGCGAAGATTGAGTTGTTTATTCTATTAAAAAAAAATGTAATTTCGCAGTCCTTATAATAGTGAAAAGAATGAAGTCCTCACAATAGAAGTGAGAAATGCACTACTCTTGAAAAGAAGCTAAAACCTCAATTGAAATTCCAAGAAGTGCCAGATTCTTCAGTTCTTGCATAAATAATGATTTATTTTACATATACATATTTGAATAAAAAAAAAAAAAAAAAAAATGACACAAAGGTATGTAAAAAAAATTTTTGGATCGGTCTTTATTTGTACTCGGACTATATCCATGATTTTCTGATATAATGAATCTGTGAATGCCAAACAATTGTAGTGGCGCACCTATAATTCGTTATAATACTTTTTAGATTAATTGTATTTTTGTTTTAGCATATACATGGTTGAAAAGTCGAAAAAATGTATATTTTATTCTTAATGCTAATTATCTCTTATTGAATTGGACAACAATGACATAGATATAAAATGAAATTTACTCTTTTGATGTCAATAAATAAAATAATAATTCATTTTAAAATGAATTTAAATAGTAATTGAATTATGTATGACATAATGATTAATACGGCTTTTCATCCATTGTTAAAAACGTTCGATGTATATATACATTTAGACAAATCCTAGATGACAATTTATGAATGAATAGGGTAAACACTCTTGTTGTTTACTGTACCATGAATACATAATTTTCACATGTGTGCGAGTCAGAGTTGATACGCGCCGTGTATGTGACGACGCAATGTTATTTATAAAGATCTTTCGATGTGGTGGAAGTTGAGACACGAATTCTGTATGATGGAATCGTGCGTGATAGCAACTACTTACGTACAGTTCGCTACAAAAGTTTCATTCTTCCTTTCATCGTATATGCAATCAGTTTGTTCGTCTGCGCGGGTTTTTCGTTAGTAGACGAAATTATTAAAATTGCAGCGCTTTTTTAAATGAAAGGCTATACATTGCTACATTCAATAAATGGCGTTATTTTCTACTTTCATTTATATTACGTGAAACACCATAACGTAAAAGGTGCACTGATCGAAGCAGTAACCTAATATTGTTATATAAAATTTTATTGTTGTTAGGCTATAGAAAGCTATAGAAAGTTTTTTTGTTTATTCATATATAATAATGTATTTGCAGTTTTCACTCTCTACATTTTTTGGAGTGAAAATTCATTCCAAAAAGTGCAAAATATTATTGTGAAAAATTGAAAATTCACTCTTTTGAAGAGTGTCTCAATTTTCACTTTTTAAAAGTGAAATTTCACTTCAAAAACTATAGAAAGTGCATTGCACAACTTCAAACCAAGCAAATGTTTTTAAAACATAAAAAAAAAGAAAGTTGTTTTTTATTAATTAATTACGTATGTATATATACATATATATTCATGTATCAAATATTTATAGCCGATGAATATTTCGAGCATATTTAAAAAGTATGTCATAGATTTCAATATGATTGAGTGATAAGCTATACTGAAAAATGTACAGCATGTCTGTGATAATGTATGTCGTCGCAATCTATAGATTTAGTCCCCAAAGAGGAAAATATTAGTTTTAAAAAAAGCGCGAAATTTATACCGATCCAAAAAGAGTGTTGCACCTTTTCACTTCAACGAATTATTTAAAGAGCTGTTTTGTCCAAATGTTCCATAAATACATAATGATGACCTTTTCCCGTCAACCGAACACTCAAATTAACGTCCGACAAAGACAATTGCAACCATGATCACGCACTCTAACTACGCAATTATATCTATACATTGGCAAACAAAGGCAACGCTCTGCGAGAGCTGCGAAGTTCGTAGAAAGGAATGATTTTCATCAATTTTTGCAAATCGCCCGGAGAAAAGGTTCGCAATAGTTGCATCGAGTCGAAGCGAAGGGATGGGAACGACGGGAAAAGAAATACAATGGGACCCGAGAACGAACGAACGAACGGAATATATAAGTGGCGTATCGAACGTGGTGGAGCAAGTGAGAGAGATGAACGCAGTGAGTGAAAGGGGGGGGGGGGGGGGAGAGAAAGGGAGCCCGGGGGGAAAAGGGGGGGAGACCACCACGGGGGCACCATCACCCGGGAGGGGGGGGTCGTTCTCCTGGTCCTATATACGTGGCTACGCTACCGCCCTTCGCCGATGACGAGATAGTGGGGGCGCCTCGCAGCCGCGTGTTCATCGTCGTTGTCGTCGTCGCACCCATGTGCCCATCAGTTTTATTATTATTTAGAGAACTGCCACTAATTATGACTACCTGAAGCACATATATATGTATATGTATATGTATAGACGTCTACATGCCTTCACGGTCCTCGGGTGTCGCAGCTTATATTCCTCGCTCGCTCTGTATAGGAATTCCCGTGCACGCGAAAGAGAGCGTAATTATATATCCAACCTAATTAATTATCGCGATTTTTGCATTTTCCACGAGTGCACGGAGTAACGTCACATCCCGGGCTTTTGATGTTTGCTCGTATATGTCATTCATGCACGATCATAATGAGTTAAGGTTCAGTACATAAATGTCTACAGGAGAATTGGGCTTGAGCTATATACGCTCATCTTCGATAACGGAGAATTTTAGCCTTTGTGTCGATCGACATTTTCTAACGGTGTTTCGCACGGTTTTCAGTGTAATTAATTGAATAAAAAGAAAATGAAAAATAAGTTAATAATTTAAAGAGAGTTATGAAGTATTTTCTAATAAATATTTTATGTGTATGAAACACTATAGTATTAAAAACTGTTCAAAAGATATTTGATATATTTAATATCAAATATCTTTTCACTCTATGCATATAATATTATGATGTAAATACAAAATAGATTTGATGGAATTTCATTTTGGTCTTGTGTGCGAATCGTGAAATCATAAGTTTATTTATACTCAATACTCGAATGTATGTTATTAAATATTAGATATTATTCGACCGCATTTTTGAAGGAGATACGCGACATTTAAAATGTCGGAAATCATGGCCCCAGAATTACGTGGATTTACGTAGTATCCAGGGGACTTCTTGTTTATTCAGAAGTTTATAGCCATTTTTCACGAATAATGAATTCTTTTCTCACAATTTCACTTCCATGCCATGAATGATTATGAAAAAACCTATTTATAAGGAATTTTCAGTTCATTTTTAGCCTAGCACTTTTTGAGAAAAACGTTTACAAATGTTTAAAATTTCAATTTCATAGTCCTATTACTCATATTTTTCTTATTGATTTTTTTACGTGAAAACTCGTCAAATAACCTTTAAAATTCACCTATACAAAAATTTAAAAAATTTTGTAATTTCCGTGAGAGTAAGCAACGCATGATGATATAACTATTTGAAATGACGTAATCACAAAATAGTACGTAGTTTCAAATCTTTTCTTTTTTTTTTTTTGCTACGTTGGGCGTTAAAAGTAGTGTATTTGGGCATAACCTACATGAAACAAATGCAAAAATGAATTTAAAAAATATTTTTCTCAGAGGTATACGATTGTCGTGGAATGCCCCATATAGATTATACTTGTAATTTACGTGTAATTCGAATAAAACAAATATTTCATAAAAATGAAAAATAAATAAAGATCATAGTAGGAAGAAAATGTATGTGTATCTTGTGTAAATAAAGAAAGTAATTGAGGCTGATGGCAGCAAGCAGAGGTAGTTCTGAAAATTTCCGAAGAGATTTTCATCCGCTTAAAAGTGAGTAATATTTCTGAGGCATCAAGGAAACGAAATATATATATATATATATATTATTACTATTGATATTGATAACACACACTAATTCAAATTTAATCCTGGTATCTATTACTTTAAGTTCATCCTCATTGGAGAGGATATTTCAATATTATGAAAAAAAAAAAAAAATAATAATTCGTGTCTATCAAGATTGAAAAGACTTGAATCGTTTTATTCAGTACTTTTCATTAATGGCTCGTACTAGATCGCCCGTACTATTTAGCCGTGATAATGTAGCACTTTGAATCGGCGTTCGTTAACGTCTCGCATCCAGATTGCGAAATCCGTACAACACGTGCATAGGAACACGAACAAAGCGGACAAGTATCACATACATACATTATATATACATATATAGACACGCTTGTTTGTTTGAATTTCTTCGGCAATTATGTGGGCAGTCACTCGTGGCTTTATGCACACTTCCAACTATTACCCTATATAGCACAGTCGGAATATCGAACATCTGCTCGCGCGAATTACTCGCGAACGCCTGTACGAATCTACGTATGGGTTTTTTGCGAGCTGCATGCGGCATTCACGTCCACACACGCACGCGTCGCGTTGAATGACGCCGCGTGCTTATAGTGTGCATTCGTAAGACAGCGCGACTTACAAATTACTCACGGGAACTTGCCAGGCGTTCGACAATACATTCGTGTGCGTTTGCATGTACGAGCGGAAGTGTGGAGTCACGGGCACGTTTTTGTGAGTATATATTTGGTTCACCTAAAAAAATTTGTCTCAATCCATGTTTTCTTGGAAAAAAGAATGTCTTTTATTTCCGTATTTGAAGTTGGGCTTTTATCAAATAAATCTTTTTTTGTTTTGATGTATATAAACGTTGTAAATTTTGAAGTGATTCAAATTTTATTTTATGCCGTCTTGGAAGAAGGCCACGTTTTTATAAGCATCGTATATAAAATAACACTATTTGCAATGTTTAAAATTCTTAAATATATCGAGCACATCATCAGTACATTTTCACTTTCCTTTAGAAAAAAAGCGGATAACATTTTCCGAGTTGTGATATCAAAAGGGGAGACTTTGAGTCGTTCGCTATAAAAACATCCCCGTTTGAAGATTTTTAAATTTTCAAATATTTAAATTTTGACATTCGAGTTCATTTTAAATTCTATTCTAATTATAGTAATGGACGATGACCGGACGTAAATGAATTAAAATATTGCGTGAATTATATTCAAATAAAAATTTACCGAGACAAACCAAAAATGTCGATGGTCTTTGGAAATCCTTATTCGTTTCTTTGTTAAAATGTATGTCATTACTACTCCATCGAATTCAGAAGAATTTTGTTCATTTCGTCACGCATGCACATATGTATATATAGCTACCTACCTGTGTAGGTCGATCGGCTTGACACTGGAGCGTTGTGAGAGATCGTATCGAGCTGCTCGGGAGATGATCTCGCTGACCCTATTTCGTGTACTGCTTCTTTCATTATTCTTACATTTGGTTTTGCTCGCCGACGACTCCCCGATCGATAACAGAAAGCCGGGTGATTTTTCATAGTTTTCTAATGCCGCAAAATCTCTGATTTATTGAAGGACACGCCATCAATAGCCGACGAGTGCAATCAGGTTCCGTTAACTTGGCAAGACCTACTCATTTTTGCGGTCGTTAAAAATCACCGGCCTCCTATAATGTCCTGGGAGCGAAAGACGAGCACTTTGAGCGCACAACCTATCGGCATTTCGTCGCTCGTAACGGCTAATTGAAATTATTACTGGGGTTTTAGTGCAGTCACCAAGCAAAAACTGTGTTTTCGATCGGTTCTTGCATGCTCTCTGCAACGCCTGGAGGATCGCGGTTGCGTGCGTGATTCAACTTGCATTTGTTTACAAGTTTGCCATTTTCGATTATTTCGGACATTTTATAAGTGAATTTTGCGGTATTCTTAATTGCATTTGTTATTTCATTTTTTGTAATAATGGTGAAAGAGAATTTGTTTTGTTAATTTTTTTATCACAAAGGTGCGTTTTACATGGACTTTCTTAAAATAATTTTTATATGATAGGCAAATTAGGGCAAACAATTGATAGTGATAATGAATGTACAAAAACAATCTATCCATTCAATCAATCGCAACTCTTTTGTTTCTTTATCCATCATGTCCCTCATTAATTCAATGATCATATAGCTTTTGGTAAATATATATATATGCGGGAACAGGTGTTTCAAGTTTAATTAAAATTTACGGTATTACATACAAAAATATTTATTTTTGGTTCATTAGATTCACAAAAAAAAAATATTTTTATTTGAAGTAAATTAATTGAAGAAAATACATGACGTATGATGAAATTATTCTATTATAACGTAGTTGTATCATTTTTTTTTAGTAATATTGTAATGCAACATTTCTAAACTTTAAAGCTATGAACATTAAACCAACATTTTACCTTCATTCGACCTTGCCATGACTTTGTTGGAAATATCGTATAAATATCGTTTTGAACGTAAAATTTTCCGCTCTTTCCAAATCCGGGATAAAAAATAGGGGTTCCCAGGTACCATTGGATGACCCCCTCTATTCCCTTCAACTTTTGTACAGGTCATTTTTTGATATCATTCATTTTTACAGAGGTATCTGCGTGGTCGGATTAAAATGAAACACCCTGTATATATGTATTATCAATGTTGAACTTTTGATTATACATAAGTATCGCGAATTGTACCATTTGCAATGGCATATTTTTACTCACAAAAACCTATCCATAAAATATGATCCGGGATAGCATATAACACACACGAATTTCGGAATACTAATGTCAAATTGATATAAAGTAAAGTCTGTTCTCGATGGTTATTTATACTCACATGTGGTCACAAAAGATGCAAATCATGTCGCAAACAAGCTACATTGACGTTCTGTAATAGAGCGATGAGGTGTTGTGTTATGTATATATATATATATACGCACACACATTTGCATACGTGAGAAGCGGTTCTAGCTACCCATATCAAAACTCGAACCCATGAAAGGAAGCAAGAAAGTTGGAAAGGAAGAACGCAGAAGATGAAAAGTAAAAAGGTTATAAAGATTTCAACTCGACAGTGGTACATTTTTTTAGGTAGTCTCCATTTCATTTCCCGGTTCTTTCACGGCACTTAAGAACCTTTAAAAATGGATTTTACATTTGAATGGAATTTCAAATAAATTTATAAAATTTACTTATATTTATCATGCCGAGCAAGCGTTTCGATCTGTTACTTTGTGCGTCTAACGGATGGCTTTAATTAGTATATAAAAACAAATATGAAAAAATGCCTATGGAAATGTTATTCTATCCCTGATGATATTTTATGGATAGATTTTTGTGAGGAAAAATATGATACTTATATATATATAATTGTTGGGAATGTATAATATAAGTCAACATTATTGAGATGTGCATATAGTTAATTTCATACTGTATTCACTCAAGTCAGTTTGCATATATATATGCATTTATGGTTCACATGATTCGATCATTTTAGGGAGTATACGAGAAAACAACAATAATATACGATTTTGAAAAGACATCAAATTGACATTAGAACACTTTTCGAACTTTATGATACCCTGAAGAACTTCGCAGAAAAGTTTTTATAGGAAAATTGTTTCACATAAAAATTTCAACATTATAGTTACCGAACTTAATAACGACTTTTAGTGCCGTGCCGAGAAGAATTAATATCGAAAAATAAAGAAAGAAGCACAAATCCACGAAGAATAAATATCTGTTATTTTGTAATCTGTAGTTTTGAATTTTCGAAAATTTATAAATAAGAACACGACTACTAAAATTTAATTTGTATAAAAATATGAATGCGGTCAAGAAAATAATTATTAATATGCCTGATATATGCGTACTATAATACAACATATTTATATATATATACAAATAAATAAATAAAATAATTTTTTATTAATAATTATTTATATTATAGTGTAATAATTAATTACCAATAGTGGAAAATATAAAAATCATATAATATAATTATAAAGTATAATTGTATTATTTTATATTATTGATAATTAAAATGGTAATTTTAATGACAATTTGAGATGTGATAATTAATGTGGAATTGTTAATTTGTCCAGCAATTTTATCACGATATGCAATCAGAAGTCATTACCGATCTTGAAAGAATACGAGCTCAATTAATTGTACTGCATCGATAAAACATGTAAGTCGACGAGGTCTTTGTTATTCAATTGGAAGAACCGCACGAATAGTTCAAGGAATGTGTAGTAGTATACTATAGTTAAAATTGAACAATGACTGAAACTTTGATAGGGTCCTAGAGAAAGTGTATTATATATATTGTTTTTATTTTATAATTGTTAGCCGCCGTATAGTTGGTGGTTTCGCAAGGCTTGATAGTTGCGAAACGATTATTTTCATATTATATAGTTTATTTTATTGTGCAGAACACAGATTGCTTTATCTCGCGTTTCGATAATAATAGGGATAAGACGGACTTTTCTTCCGCAGTACTATATACTCTCTTGACTGTCTCATATTCTACCAAGTCCAATTCGAGTTCCCTCTCGAACCATTCGCTTCCCACACACCCTCTTTCACGGATTTAATTGTGACGCAATATATATCTACGCTCTTTACATGAGGATTTCGTGACTACGAAATTCTTCAATTTAATTGCTCGAGTTTGGTTTATTTCATTGATGAATTTAATTTATATTTTTATATATTTATTGTTTGTGCATTGCGATTGGACTGAATAAATGTTATATAAATTACACATCAAATTGTGAAAAAAAAACTATGAAATAATAATATAAAAGAATTAAGTTGATTTTTGTCAAACGTAACTAAAAAATTAAAAAAAAAAGAATAAATACTAAATAAGTTAAAGGTATAGAAAAATATCTTTATTTGCATTTAATAATTTAAGCGTTTTATTTACACCCAAATAAAGTAATGTATAATAAAAGAATTAATAAAGTAAAAAGGTTAAAAATAAAGTAAAAGTAATAAAGTAAAAAGGTCACTTTGTAAATTGTTTTTCGTGAATTGAAAATGCAAACTGGAGAAGTACAGACGTTTCAATAAATAAATGATTAATTATTCGCATAATAAGTATAATTAACTTTTTATTAGATAATTTGTTTGGTTAAAATCCTTTTTCATTAGCGTGTCGTCCACACATATCATCAAATGTAACATATTACATTACTTTATTTAATTTGATGTTTTAATGTCGGCAATAAATTTACATATCGTTTATTTTAATTAGTTCAATGCCTACTCATATTATTAAAACAATATTAATGTACTGCATCGCAAATTATATTATATATTCATTAAGTCTACAATTGCCACTAATGATTTAGTTGTTCTCAAATAATACTCGCAATATTGCCGTGAATTAATTATTCAGTTTTATATCAGTATACATTTTCATCAAGTAAACTTCGCTGCGTTTCTATAAACGAATTATGAAGAAGAATATAGTAAAATTTCATATACTAATGCAAAATAATTATAATCCTACTATATTAATGGTTAGTGAATATCATTGATCGAATGTTTACACTTGTTCTTCTACCAATTTGCATGTAAATATAGATATATAATACGTGTGGTATTCGTGCATATATATTTCTGAGGAATGAAATGCAATGTCGCATAACGAGGAAACCAACGCAGTAATTAATGCATTTGGATTTTCGCGACTCACTATATAACGTCATTTCGAAACTTCGCGCTATATGAGACAATTATGCGCCCAAACACATGCGTTTACAACATTATGTCGCGACAAACCGCCAATAAAAAGACCAACCCGCAGATACAAACAAAACTGATTTTTTATATGAATGAGTATGTGCATGTGCATATATACGTGAGTGCGCGCACGCGCGCGCGTGTGTGTGTGTTGCGACAATTTGGGGGCAACACATCAAGCGCTTTGTTTCCGATTCTTGTCGTTTTATTGATTATTACAATAACAAATATAACGAGGAGAGCGCACCCGGATCTCGTTGCCGCACAATGTCGACCGCGCTTTGCGTGTGTGTGTTAGATTCGTGTAGATGTGTGGTATAGATTCATGCGCATTAGCTTACATGCGATTTGCGCGTGTCTGTGCGAATGTAGATGAATTCGTATGACTGCGTGTATATATAGGTAGAGAGACATTAAACGCGTTCGACTGATAACATTCAGAGAGCTTATAAAACACTTTTGCGCCATATAATCTTAAGTACTCGTAATACTTGTAGCAATATAGGGACGTCGCCCAAATCAGCCGTTTGACAATGGCTTCCTTCTTCTATAGATTCCCGTGCGAAATTATTTAAGCGAACATAAATTTACTTGTCACGCTTCTTTTTTGTCTGAGTATACAATAGTTGATAAATTTTTATTTATTATTTGAAGCGTAAAAACATTTATCAGGGTTATCTGTTTTTATTTTACTTAGTATACCAGCTAATTTAAATTATACCAAATAACGACACGGAGAAAAATTTTATTATGAGAAAAATTTCCATTATTTATGGTATAATTAAATTGTATTACCTTCTGATAAGTGGATATATAAACAAATAAAAGGAAAACAACAAAAAATGTTATAATAAAAACATATAGACGATTATTACATAAAGAAAAAATCGCGCGGGTTTTATTAAAAAAGAATAAGTTATTATACAAATAACATTTTTTATCAGTCATTAAATTTAGTTATATAAAACTCAGACACATAATAAAAAAAATGTAACATAATACAAGTTTCAACTGGTAGATAATGTAAATTGGAAAAAGGGAAATTTGAAAAATATTTTAAATAATTTCAAAACACAAAATATTTTAATTAATAAACATTTTTCACTTTCATTATTTCTTAAATTTGTGTTTGCCATTTTAATTCCATTTTTCATGTTACTTTTACACCGCGTTTCCGTAAATTTTGTTTATATTTCAGTCTGTTACATTCTGTTAACATATTGGGTGCATAATTATGGGGGAATAATATTTCTAGGGAACTAAAACAGAGAGAAAACTGATACAGTTGAATAATGATAGAGCCACTTTAAAATTCGTCGACTATACTTATCATGAAGTGGGTTTCAATTTTCACATTTGCTTTATACAACAATGATCCGTTTTATTATACTTTGTTTAGTATTTTTGCCTGGCGACTACGTTGAAATAATTCATTTTTTTACTGAAAGTATCTATTGATGAATGAATATAAGCATTTAAGCGAAGAGCAAAAATTCTAATTTTATAACCATTATTTTCTTGTACCCTGCAAACTGCGTTAGTGCCCAGAAAATTGTGTAAATAGGTCGAAGTAATATTTGAAATATTCACGAAGATGTAAGCGATAAAAGTAAAAGAAGGCACTTCAAAATAGAGAACTTTTTTATACAGTATTCTTGCGATCAGCCACAAACAAATTTTTTTTTTTTTTTTTTTTTTTTTCATAAATAATGAACGTCACAATTTAATTATTAATTTTTAGGGAATACAGAATGTTGCAATAACGCCGACTATTAATAAAAATGTTTAGGTGTTACGTTTAAATTTCACGAACTGATTTTATTAAACATAAATTTTTTCATGAATCCCGTATATTAGGGTCACATTATTACAAATTTAAACAAATTAGAAAAACGTATATATACTAACAAAACTTTAGAATGACATTAAAACAAATTTACAAACCATAAAAAAATCTATAAAGCTTAGTATTTTGTGATATTATTATTGTAGTATTCCGTGATAAATAATTCCGCATCTTGTTATTTATCGCACCCGATTTTTCAATTTTATATTCGAGTGACTTCCGGCAAAATCTGTCAAGCCGATGGCGGTCGGAACAATTGAAATAAAATATGAATGCCGTCATGAGTTACATCGGCCCCTATATGCAGATGAGTTTTTCTATTACTCTTACAAGTTTGAATATTGCCGACAATGCGGTGAATATGATGCGATATAAAATTAAACATGAATCAACTTAATGGAACGATTTAGAATTTTCTTTTGCACTTTTCGAAATATTTGTAGTTTTTATTGAAATTGAAAAAAACCCTTTACTTAATTACTTGTCATTGGTATATGTATATATTTCATATTAAATTCTTATACGGTATAACATTATTCAGAAAGAAGTTTTACAAAAGTATCGTTAAGTTCTATTATGATTTGTTTAGTAAAAATCTTGAGTTTTATGCTATAATTTTCTCGCTTTTATTAATTGAAGCACGCTAGTACTAAAAGGTATTTTACTGAAAAACTATATATGTTTTGCACTTCCAAGACATATATATAGACATATGTATTTCTCGTGTTCTGTTTAATGTATTACTCGAATTACAACTTTCGTGAAATTTCTACGTTTGCACCATTAATATTCCGTACAACGAATGTCACACGACGAATCGTGCCCGCTTCACTAATTATATTAAATCTGTAATGGAGTATTAACTGCATTTTCTCTCCATTCATACAGTTGCTCGTGCACTCGAGAGGGATTGCATATATTTGAAAAATATTTGTGATGAACTTTTCTCTTTTTACATTTATTAGAAAATTCGGTTTAAATTTTAATATCATATAGCAATATAAAATTCGTAGTGAAATAGAGTCTGCCAAATTTTAGCTAAAAAAGTTACATCTATTCTTCTGTATAGTGATATCCCGAAATCCTTCTCCGATCATTCCTCCGCTATAGTATTAGATTCCTGCGTGTACGACCCCTCATTTGGTCGCTTATATATATAGGATGTAATCGGGAGATTTGATTTTCTCTTCTCTCGGATCCGGAACGATGGCACACTGTATTGAAGTGTAGAGAGAAATACTAACAAACTGGTGAGATCATTGTAATTGAATGAAAACATTATTTTTGGTGAATTTCCATTTAGTTTTAATAATATATACATATATATATATTATAATTTAGATACGATTTTCTGAATAATAAAAGGTAATTTATCACCCCACTAAATATTTAAAGGGTTTACCAAATTTTCTTTCAGTCAAAAAACAAAGTTTATTACTAGACTATCAAATGTGCTTGCAATCACTATACTTATTACCTCTAAACCTTTTTAAATGTCAGTAATTGTTTACCCTCGATTTACTGTGGTGGGTGCGGTATATATAGGCGATTTGTGAAAATACACGATTTTCGTCAATTTCAGTAGAGTTTATCATCATCCCCTTCCTTTAAAATACAGTCGATCGAAGACAGATTTATAGGTCCTAAAAGCTAGCAGAGCAGTTGTGGCAGAACCGGATAAAAACATGGCAAACAATTGTTGCTCAATTGTTGCTCAAATGTTACCCTATTCCCG
>JAPYZR010006311.1:9897-28550 GCA_030522945.1 Trichopria nigra
CCAGTTCTCGTCCGATCACTGAAGCTAAGCAACATTGGGCGCGGTTAGTACTTGGATGGGTGACCGCTTGGGAACACCGCGTGCTGTTATCTTTTTTTTTATATATATTCTTCCTATTTCAAAACTAGGGGCTTCGCGCCTACGATTCCCGGTCACAATATATCAGGGTGTTCTGTGTATATAATCGTCGGCATTTTTTTTTTGTTCATCAGCAGCAAACCCCAACAAATAATTGAACGTTTACATAAGAAACTTTTGTTTCAAATACATTTTGAAAAAATGTCAATGGGTGCCGTAAATGTAAATTTTAAAGTAATATTAAATAATAAAATAAGAAATATGTATCAATTTTTCAAAATTAAAAAAAAATTCTTGAATATATATCTACCTTTATGTAGAGAAACTTCCAATCGAATATTTTATATAGATTACCTTAAAATAATTCCTAAAAATTACCTATTCCCGGCTACTATGTAGTGGTGTATTAATGCGTGTTTTGAAAAGGAATATAATGATAACAAATATTCATTAATAAATTCATTTGAAGTCGTTAATATTTTGTGTAAACACAACAGAAATATTATTTAAACAGGTTTGGCAATGAAATAATTTTTATTTATAGAATATTTATCGTTTTTAGACCCGAACTAAAACGCCATGTATTATTGATACGAGACATTAAAAGACAACTACATTAGTTTTAATACAATTAAAATTTTGCTTCATCAGATTTCGAATCTACAATGAATTTTGTTTTGATATGAATGAATATATACATTAATGTCGAAAACATTACCAAGGTGTTTGAGTTGACTGCGTGTGTTTTACAGATAACGGCCATACCATGTTGAAAACGCCAGTTCTCGTCCGATCACTGAAGCTAAGCAACATTGGGCGCGGTTAGTACTTGGATGGGTGACCGTTTTCTAATTTTTTTTTTTTATTATTAATTATTCATATTCAAAAATTAAAAGTTTCACACTTGAGGGTTATTTTTGTAAATAATTTTTTATTGAGTGATAGAATTCTGCACTTTGATCAGTCGGTATTTACCCGATGACCTCTATGTAATATGGATAGCCAATACCAGCGTTTCTGTATTGAAATGTTGATGCTTATAGTTATTGTCCTCTTCGGCATGTAACCTATTTGGCTCATCCGATCTATAACGAACTGAGTCGGAAATGTCCGAAATATATCAAAGCGGCAATAAAAATAAAAATATTTTTAGTATCTATCCCGATCCCCTTACAATTTCTGTCATAACCAAACCCGATCGACAAAATTAATTTGTTGTCGTTCTTCGCAAATTTATTGGCATATATTTAATGTAAATAATACATTAATGTAGAATAAAATATATAGGAAGAAAAACATTTATTGTGGGCAATTGAATCATTGATAACGATTCATCATAACTCAGAAAATATGTTTATCCTTCGCAAAGCGCAAACTTTGAAAATTAGTATTATGTTAAATCATTTTAATAATGCATTATTTTTAAAAATAAATCTTTTCTTTTAAATGCACTAAATAATATTATCCTGAAAAATATTATACTATACATTAGTTTAAAAAAAATTGTGTAGAATAAGACATCCAATGAATTGGCACTTGCATAAATGCATTTTATCTTATTTTATTGATTTTCTTAATAATTCATAAAACTCATTTAATTATGAATTTTTAAACAGATGTAATGTAAAAAAACAGAAGAAGAAAAATATGCTAAACCCACTAAACGATATATTATATATTACACGAAATGCAATTGAAAGTTTTTTCCAGTATCTAAATATATCTGCAAGTTTGGCTTTGCATATATCACTAAAGTTTCATAATGAGTAAATCTGCAATTCTGCAAACCTTCTAAATCCTACGAGGTAGATTTTCGAGAGACTCAACAGAAACTCGCATGGGTTTTACATTTTGGAATAACTTAGTTTTTATTTGCTATCAAATCTATATATCGATTATTTCATATTTTAGAAATAGTATACACGCGTTATAATTAATAATTACTATTAATGGTATGTAAACTTCACAATCGTGTTTTTGAATTACGTACTCATTCACCATTTTGAAACGTTTCAAAAACGTTACAGACATTTGGTGACGGTTGGGAAACAAGTATTGGTCAGCCAACCATATTACAGTTGACACAACCATTATCTCGTAGTTAACACGACCATACTTTATTCCGTGTACTCTTGACGTGTAATTGAGTCACTAATCTAACTTAAATTTTCAACATGAAGAAAGATAGATTTTGTGATTTTTTAAGCAGCTATAAACGAATTAAAAATCGAAGGCCAAAAAGCCATAGAAAAGGAAAAGGAACTTGGCAACATTGAAAAAAAATAAAAGAATCGAAAGTAATGAGGTTAGTATAACAAAAGTCTTAAACGAACAACGAGCCGGATTAGACTGGTAGAGAAACGTAATGGAAGTAAGAAAACAAGGGATAGAAATAAGAAAACGAGAAAGCTAAAACATAGAAAGAAAGAAGACGAAAGTTTCTTTTGCTAGGAAAAAAAAAAGGTTAGAAGTCAATTACAATTACGTAATTAATTAATGTATTACACTTAAATAACTTTCGCAGAAATCAACTGACCCTATAAGAAATATGATGCAAATGATTACGTATAAAAAGAGGCAAATAAAATAGAAATACAAATTATACAAATGTATAGTAAAGAAATTGTTACTACTTAATAAAAATTAAGAAAAACATTGTTGAATATTAATTAAGGTTAATAGTTCGTATCATAAATGATTAAAATATCGATTGAATTCATGCATAGAACCGTGTAGTTTGTCAAATATGTCACACCTGCGGATTCCTGTTCATGTTTTGATCAATGATGAACATTTGTACAAAGTCCGAGATATGAGTTGACAATAAAATTAAATTGAAATCAACGGATACTCGAATAACCAATCAAACAAAATTTGAAAAAAATGAGACAATTACAACAATAAAATCTTATATAATTTCACGTATCAAAATAACAGATATTTTCTATCGCACATCTCGAAACGTCATCAAAATCAGAGTCGAGTGAGAAATAATAATAATAATAATGTCTTTATTGTACACAAAAAAACTTTTTACATGCACAAAAGGCGAGACACAGCTCAAGCTGTTTTACAGTCTTACCTACACACAAAAGGCGAGACACAGCTCAAGCTGTTTTACAGTCTTACCTACACTCAAACAGTTATAAAAGTTATAAATCTTATTTATAGAATTGAATTTCGTTTCCATGATCGTTGATTTCCGGAAAAGTTTATCCAAAATTCATTGTCCTTTTTTCAACTTAGCTTCCACCTTGGTATGGGTAGACTGTCAGGACAAAGAGGATTTTTAATATCTCTAACACTTCCAGTCAATATTTTTCACATTTATCCACGATCCATCAGAGGGCATGACGTGAAACCGGAAACGACTCCGCCCCTTCGGCTATCCCCAAGTCAATCCAACACCAAAGGGAGGTCGAGTGTCTGGCATCTCAGCCTCTCTTTTATCGCGAATAATAATAACTCGAAATCGGATTTTTAATTACGCATGCGATTTCTCATTTCTATTTAATCATAATTTTACAATAACGCAGGTTCAAATTTCGAACATAAGGATTATCGCAGAATCCATATATAAATGTCGTCATTAATTAATCATCGACCAGCATAATGTTCAAGCTAGTGACATTGATTTTCGTTACTTCTTTATCTATATTTTCCTCGGCAAAACTTAATTTTGAAACTACAATCTTGCTTTTAGGGAGTGCCTCTTGTACTTGGAACGCTTTCAACGTGTCCACGAATGTTAGAAAGTACTTTTCCAAGAGCACATTTACAAGATCCGAACAAGAATTACTCCTCGCGACGAAAATCGTACCGGGGCTAATTCCCTCCCTTATCAGCGAAACTGAGGAACTCGTTTCAGTTGTTTTCCGTTTGGTCGGTGATAAAAAGTCGCCGAAATCTAGGTCTCGACTGACCGACGTATCCAACGGCGGTTACGCCCAAGTCTCGTCAGGCGAAAGTAGAGGAAGACGACGTCACCGGCAATTGTACGCTCGAGCGCAAACGCACCCCAAAATCGAGATTCGCGGTTGGCGATCGGGTCCTGGATAGTAAGGGAATAAGCAACAGGGATCTCCCTTTTGCGAGGTATTTTCCTTCGGTCGATTCGTTTCGCTGGCCGACCCTGAAAATCGGAAGGGAAACGAGGCAAGCCGAGATTGACATTCCATTAGCGGAAAACCGAAATCGGTCACGAGATAAAAAATGTGGAATACAAATAGCCACCAATCACGTTCCATCCTAAATCTTAACTGATGTTTTTGGGTGATGGGCAGAGCTTATGCAATTGTACAACTCTTCAGTATCAGCTTTGTATATGTTCTTATCGATGAGATGTGAATTCGGCGAAACATTAAAAAATGCAAATCTCGTCAATACGTCCGAATCGCATTTTGCATCGCGATTCGAAAGTCATCGCGCGATAATTCGTTCTGCTCGTCGTATCCTCGAGGGACTTTCCAAGGTAGTCTGACAGCTACTCGATATTGGGGGCGGGCTAGTTTACGGAAGCGGAAAACTCGGAACTATTCAGACGTCGGGACAGAAGTATACTTTTTTTTTTGTTTTCTAAGCGAAAGCCATATCCACTCTAAACAACGGAAGACGGGGCAGGTTTCGGGTGATTTCGAGCGGCCATTTGTTTCCCAGATCCGACATCGAATCGATGGTTTGTTTCATATAGGCGACGTATACATATACTGGGAGGGTGCAGGGATGTAGGTCATTTCCTGGTGTCGGTAATCGAGCCGAAGTGATTGGTTATATGGATTCTAATAGCACTACGGCCGATGCATCCAAGTGACTCTTCTGAGGTGGGATTCATAGCCGGTGCTGATATACGAGGGATCTATCCATATATCGCCGATCTTACGAGGGCACGGCGCCGTGAAATTGCGCTGAAAAATATGTTTTTAGTGCGGATATCGTAAACTTACACGTTGAAAAACGGAACGGTTCTTACTCAGGCGGTAGAAAAGAAGTAACGTTCTAACCGCGTATATATACTATCTCTTTAAGATTTTTAGACGCTTTTCATGGACGAGTTGTTTACAATTATGTCCGTTATCGATAAGTCTGACGAAAAATGGCACGGAAAAAGTATTGCTTACAATAAACATGAAGGTATGGCGATACTCTCTATAAGGCTACTTATTACGAAGCTCTCGGAAGATTCGAAAATCACTCTCTTCAAGTATCATGATTACACAAATCTTCAAAAATATCGTGAAAGTATCACGATACGCCATATATGATATCGATTTTCCAGCACTATCGCTAAACGGTGAATTCGTTACTGATGCACATATAATTACACATTATATATACAATTTATAAACCCCGAGGCTAAATTATCTCTGGGCTTAAATGGGCGGCTATGACTTAGCATTTGATGCAAATATCGATTCCAGAGTATAAATGGGTGGATCCACATATACTGACGCAAAAAATCCTGTATTAAACAGATTCCCAATCTGAATTATATATAAATATTATCGCGATACCCTTGGTAGAAATTGCTCCTAATTATTCGAAAGTTTTTTACAATATAGTGGAAATGTGACATTTTCATTAATATTAATTAGATGCCGTTTTTAGATAAATCTTGTACATTTTGCACCCAGTTTCTGTCCAACATTTTTAGGCACATCCTCAATCAGCAGCCAATACTAAAAAAATGTTTTTTAAATGTTTTTATTTTTATTGGTTATTAATTTTCTTGGTTATTAATATTTTTTAAATATTTATTTAATATTTATTTCTCATTATATATTTGTTGAAAATAAAGATTTAAAAAACATGTTTTTAACATTTATTAAATATTATTTTTTTATTATTATTTTTAAAGAAAATGTTTTTACCAAATATTTTTATAATATTATTTAAATATTTATTGAATATTATTTTTTTATTATTTATTTTAAAAAATGGTTTCTTATAATATTGTAATAACGTTATTTAAATATTTATTGATTATTATTATTTTTTTATTATTTATTTAAAAAAATGCTCTAAGCATTTTCTGTCCAATTTCTGCCTACATTCTGCCCACATTCTACCTAATATTATTGTAATGTTTTTATATACATTTATTATTGATAGGGTTATCACTATCTACATTGGTATTGTCATTAAAACTTTCGCAAATATAATTTTTATCAGCACTGTTATGTAGGGTTTGTTCGTCATCCTCTTCTTCAAACGTGATTTGCTGACCTCAAACTGATCTTGTGCAATGTTTATGTTTTTGAGGGAATGTAAACAAATAAACTGGATAGTATACGTATCATATATATTTGTCCATTTATTTCAATTATACATATTTTGAATAATTTTACTGCATAGTTATTAGGTGCGATGATTGTGTAAAATTTTTGAATAAGTTGAGTGAACATTTTACCTTAGTCATGGTCGAATTTAGGCAACTTTGTGTCCACTTTAACTCCAATATAACATCTACTATTTAGGCAGTTTTCTAACAAAAAAAAAAACTCGTCTGTTTATTTTTGTCTAGTTATTGTTTGTATGTTGCGTGGAATTGCCCTATCAAAGCCAAAATATTAACAAAACTTTAAAAGTACATTTTTCTAAGAATGTACATTTTAATAAGAAAAGACGTAATGTCAACGATTGAAATGTAAATAAACTACAATTATTCAACTATTATAGAATAATGAAATAGAAATAAATTGACCTATTCCTGAATTATAAAAATTGTTTTCAGGTAGGAAAATTTTTAAGCTTGTCCGCCATTAGGAAAGAATAATGGGAAAGTTAATATAATTCAGGTCAATCCTTACCTTGAATACAATCACAAAGTATCCTTCGTAAGATGCAATAAATTTTTGTAATATTCCTCTAGTTTACGATTATTTTTCCATCTTTTCCTTCATTATGATGTTCGGTCTCCTTACGATCGGTTAAGCTCGCACGCGTAACCAAGTTTTACGCGAATTCATATAAGCTTATACATGAAAAGAACTTTACGTTTCTGTTTTAGGGCGTCATGACTACAACCTTAATCCTTTCACGTACAAAGGGAGTATTGATACTTCGTCCCTTAAATTAATAAGCGTATTTTAAATGGATATGAAATTCATGAAATTAAGCATGGAAGACAGAGCTGTAACGAAATTCTCATTTTATAATACAAGTTTAAATAAATAAAAATGAACCTAAGCTTTTAAGGAAACATCACAAGTAAAATATAAATAAAATTAAGTAAAATAAAAGTTAAGTAAATTAAAATTATAAAGGTTTAACAAAAACGACTAATGCAAATCTTCAATCACAAATCTATATATTAAAATGCCTTTTTTTTTATGTAACAGTTATACACGCGTTCCTGACGTTTTAGCAATCTATTTTATGGATTGAAAATCCCATATTCGAAGAAGGCACTCAAATTTAATTAGGGATCGTCACGGAAGTATCAAGCGATGAAGTATATAATTCAACAAAAATGCCGACTAACGTGCTGACTTTACGAGGGTGGTACTCGTTAAAATGATATTTGGAGCGCCGAGAACGATGACTCTGGTTAATTACAAGGAGAAATTATAAAATTCGATACGTTCGTTTGATTTAAGGCTTAAGTAGTATATGTAAAGGGGCGTTTAACAACGACGTGTTAATAACTCATGTTAAATTATTGAGAAAACCAAATTTTATTTCTTCATTTCACGATTAATAAATAACAATGCAACAACGTAAAATGTAATGTTCATTGAATTAACGAACAAATGTTTGCTAATAATCTATTAATTGAAGACTTTTTACATGCAACCAATTACATGCTTTCCCGCCTATATGCATGTGACAAAATGTCGGAAAAACACACAGGACATTCGAAGTTTTGACAATGACGTAAAGACTATAAGTATTCGTTTTTTTGTTATTTTTCGTGACAATCAAGAGTAAAATTTATGTAAATAAGTATATGTTGACTTCAAATTTTTGTCATTTAAACCTTACCACGTTAAATGTGGTAATAATGAAACAAATAATATATATATATGGCGTTTGCGAGTTACGAATTCACGAAAGCCGATTTAATCCGTGTATCATGCTCATACAGATGTTGCAGCAGCGGTAAAGTGACGTACTAACAAGTCATATAATAACTAATGATTTGTATATATAATGTCTAAATTTTTGATGTTCAATATGCGAGTTGTGATCGGTTAGTCTCAATATAAAAAGGTTTGCTGTTGTATCTGTCGTAATTCAATAAGTAATTGTTAGAACACCATCACCAGCTCTTTAGTAACACTTTATTCACAACCCTTACAACAAATTCAATTTCGATATTCGTATATGGAAATTTATTCAATATTCCTCCCGCAATGCCATTCCAAATAATGAAATTCATCGACGAATAGTAATTAAAATTATCTTATATAGAAAATAAGACCTGTTTATGACCATTTTTTCTGGACTCCATTACTTTTAACATAGAAGCTAGAAAAATTGGGCAGAAACTGGTATCATTTTCTACTAGGGTTCTAACAAAATAAATTTTTCCTATACTTGAGACAGTAATATTTAAACGTAAATCAATACAGATTAGTAGGTACTGATACGAAAAATTGCCATGAATTTGTGTGTAATTTTTAATAAGAGAAGTTGCTAATATTATACTTTCCAAGCAGGAATTTTTACTGTGTATTTACGAAAATCATCTAAAGACTTGTTAGTTCACATTGTTTTTTTTTTACCATTTTACATCTATATTTTGTATTCCTACTTAAACGTAGTCATTTTGCATGCAATTCTATAGCAAAATTTACTATTCCTGAGTTTTCAGTGGACATAATCTCTGCACGAATTAATTTTGCAAAGGTACAAATTATCAATTAAAATTTTATATTAAATTATTTAAAAATTTGTTATTAATATTTATATATATAAATAAATAAATATATATTTCATTAATAATAAATTTAAAATTTAAATTTTATTCAAAATTATCAATTTATTGGTACTTTTAAACGATAAATTCAGTTAATTAACAGCGTTTGTTAAGTAATTTTATAATACATTTACTCTATTATTAGCATTCGTTCATTCAATATACAATGAAATAAGAAAATTACAATATATCACGGATTTATTTATTCTTTCCTAGTAACTTGTACACAATTAACTCCAATTGGTTTATTTATTCATTGTAAACAAATATGCATGTAAATCTGCGACACTTTCCTTTAATTCGATATTTGATTAATGTAATCATATGCACACATGCTTCTTCTTACAAATTACAAGCACTCGCAGAACGATAAATCCAAATAATTGTCGCGCGACCTCACTGACGGTAAAATGTTCCCATTGAAATAATTGGTACACCGTACGCACAGTGACAATGCAACCTGTTATTTAGTCAACGAGCTAATTATTTAGTCGGTCGTCGCTTTGAAAATTAAACCATGTTTTACCGTTCGCACATGTACGCGCGCGTGAGAAAGTGCACGTCAAGTGACGTATATGCGACATTCTTCCTCTGCTGCACTTATACACGGTGTACAATGAATGGCCAATAACGAATGACCATTTATTTGGATAAATAATAAATAATTGTTTTCTTTTCAAATTTTGTTTGGAGTTAAATTTAAAAAAAAAAATATGAAAATACAAATTAGACTTTATTTTTAATGGTATACACTGAAAAAAAATTTGTTATTTTCAAGTAAATATTTACTTGAATTAAGAAAAGATTTTCTTGAATTAAGTAAGATTTACTAAAAAGAAGGAAAACAAATTTTTTTTTCAGGGTAAAAACCGTATAAAAGTGGGCAAGAACTAAATTAGAAAGTTAATAATAAGAAAGTTTGTAAAATAAAATTTTTATATTGTGACCGGGTGGGGACAATACGCCCACCCGTGCCGTAGCTAAATAAAAAAAGGAAAGGAGGAAAAAAAAGAAAAACGCAAATATAAAAAAAACAATATAAGTTTTTCGCTAAATTATCGGGAACTCTGGGGCTACGCAATACAAATATCTTATCAGGGGCTCGCAAAATATACAAAAAATTTATTCGGGAGGGGTTCGCAAAACTTCCAAAAAAAGAACTAATGAATTTAATTTTCTGGGCCCCACGTTGGGCGCCAATTTGACAAAGACACGATTACCGGGCCTTGTTGCCACGGGTCGTTGAACTTTTGATACAAACAGGAGCGTTGATATGTACGCACACTTGTATACAATTTAGTGACACTGAAAGTAAACAAACCGTTCACTATATGCGTCTTTATTTCTTCGTATATTATAATTCAAAATTCTTATTATGTTATTAATTCCAAAATTCGAGTCTTTTTCAAAATGGGTAATATGGCCAGGGGTAAGGGTGGAGGGTACTTGATATGATTCATTAAGGATTGGGGGGGGGGGGGGATTCCTAATAAGGTGGAGGCAACATAGCGTCATATGCCAGAATATCATTTTTCTCTTCGTTCTTCTCTCTTTTCTCCGTGCTGATTCGGTTATTGTAACCGCCGTGTTACAATATCATCAATCTTCATATAACTAAATTTTTAAATTTCAATTTTTAAGATTGACATTTCACTCTGGAGTGTCAATTCTTCGACTCACTCCAATGTTAGGTGAAATTTCACTCTAAAGAGGATGAAATTATGTCACTCTTCAATAGAGTGATTGTTCACTCTTAAAATTTAATTTCATGAAATGTAGAAAGTATATATGTAGAATTTGTTTTGATAATAATCCTTAGACTCCAAAGTTTCGAACCTTATCATCATTGAAAATTGAGCCCCCCTAGACGGAGCGTCGAAATGACGACATTTTTATGTCTTTTTTACAGTTAGTGTTTGCTATGAAAGATAAAAGGTGACCAAATTCAATACTTGGTTCGATCTATACAGTGTGCGGGTCGAGGTGAAATTATAAAAATAAACGAAAGAAACAATTAATGAACGCCAGAATTAATATAGCTGAACATTAAAGGAATGAAAAAAATCGGTAATGAATGACGAAGCAGACGAATCTATCGATTATTGAAGTATATCACTGAACGTTATTCTGCAAGTCATTGCCTGGAGAAAAGTGATGGAACGATTATTAAAGGGAAGTGAAAAAAAGAACAACGACTTCAAAGGAAGAAATGCAGGACACGAAAGGCCGCGATAAGGAACGAACCTCGGAATGAACGGACTATAAATGCATTTCTTACCTAACGACGATGGACTTGACGACAAATTAATTAAGGAACAATCGAAAGGTTAAACAAAGGGGAAAGAGAAATCTCCACTCGCAGTATATATATACCACAACAATAAAAGCTCAGTACTCGCGCAATCACGTCGCCGCCGCTTATACGTTGCCGTTAGTGCAATCCGTAATTAAGCCAATTATTCCGCGTTTCTCGTCATTTTCGAAATTAAACCGTGCTTTACCGAGAGGCGCGTATTTGAAAATGTACGCGTAGGAAGGAAGGTGCATCAGGTGCCGCGTACGAAATTCTTCGAAAGTACTCGAGAGAGAGTAGTAATAGACGGGAGCTACCGTGGCCTACATCCTTTGCCATAGCATCCAGAACGAGATCTTGGGATATGGCCCCTTCGACCTTAATGAGGAGGAACTTTCGAAACTCCAATTACACGGAACCTTCGAAATCTTGCCGCCACCGACGACCTAAAGCTTCCAGATATGTAGGGGTATACTGGAGTACTGCGACGGCATCCCTTGCACTACGTGTCCTATCCTCCTGTTCTCCAGTCAACTCCTACGAAATACGTGTGTACAACCCCCTGTAAAACATGTTCGACGAAATTCTACAAGTATTCTTAGACGGGGTAAAAGTACGACGTATATATAGTACAATTTAACGTAGAAATGCAAAACACAAACTTATTCAGAACTGGTTCAACTGATGGCAGAATTCGTTCCTTTTATTTTCGAACTCATAAAAGAAATTCAATCATTCAGCCAATTTGGAATAGGAAAACCAAAAAAACTCTCATATTTTAAATGTATATATAAAAACCCAAAGAAACTGATCCAAAAATCTGTAATTTCATCCGCCATTATGTGAGGCGAAAGAACCCTTACATACAAATTTTTACGAAAATTGAACAAAAATCCAGTGTCCGCCCTAGTGTGTCGCCATTTTAGGTCCGCCATTTTAGGTCCGAGAAATCTAACGATATATTTTCTTTATCAGTGTCCTACATTACCTCAATATATCCGTTTGAATAATACCTCACGTTTTTTTTTTATTATAATACATGGAAATTTAGAAAGATTTCTAAATGTTATTGTTTTGGAGTTCATCATTTATTTTTATTGTTTTTATAATTTATTTTTACGAATATAGATCAAATAGTTGAATAGATTAGAACCTAAATGTATTCTACAGTTCTGTGTCTTTTTGCAATATGGCGAGATTGTTATTGGCTTGCGTATTTAATTGAGCCATTTCACACCCATTCCAGCCGTGACGGGAAAAACAAACAAAAAATCCTATTATTCGAATAATCAGCCTCGTAGTACGTCGTGAAATAACCACGGGATTCCCCGTAGAGCGAAGTTCTGGCAGTGGAATGGAAATGACGTGAATTAGAAGGAAACTTTCGCCCTAATGTCGTCAAATGTTAAATTCCGCAGTGAGTAGCGCGATTCTTCCCATAATTAAGTCAAATCGCGTAAAAGGCTGAATTTCTAACATCAATTTGTGACGTCGTTTCCGCATTAGTTTTCGTTAAAGTAACAAACTACACACTCAGCCAAGACTTCGGGGTCGTAAATTCAAGGCCATTTATTAAAATCAGTCAACTATAAATTTAATAAATAATCGTTATTTTTATTTCGACTTTTTTCAAACATATTTTTAATATTTGCAGCAAGTTTTATCAGGTCAGATTAAAAACTGGCATTTATAGAAAACAACATCATTGCACATTCAATTTTCATATTTTAACCCAGCCACAAAATTTGAAATACGTTTGGTATGCATCTTGAACCAAAAATAACTACAATCTCTGTTATACATAACGCGCGAAGTTTTCAGCAGAAATATGAAAATACTCACCGAATTTCGTTGATATTAATACCCGCACTCCTATAGAGGGCAGAAACTTTTCATTTAACAAGTTCACCCCCGAATAAATTAGAATAGATTTCAAACTTTTCGTGTTACGGTTTTATCAACCCGTATACAAATTTGTTCGTACATTATAATACACGAAGTAAGTCTGCTGTTATAAAATGCCAAACAAAATTATTGTTTATCAAACGCGTTTGATTTATTTGCTTTTATCAATACGACGTTTGCCGAATCAATTGGAGGGATGAGACATTGTTCTGATATACGTGGAAAATGACACCAGTTTCTGCCCAATTTTCTGACCTGTATGTTAAAAGTATTGGAGTCCACAATATATGACCATAATCTTACTTTCTATACAGGGGACTAATTTCGTTTATTAAAAATGCGCAGAAACGATATCCGCTAAACATTTTCCGGTTTCAGAAACGTCGCTAGAACGATTCATTGCATCAATGTAACGTTTCAATTTTTGGCTCATAAATGTTTCTGTAACATTCTGAAAACTGAATGTTTTACCTCAGAAATGGCACAGCGAGACATTACATTTGAAAAGTATGTGTGTGTGTATGTGTGTGTGTGTGAAACTTCCATTTCTTTCTGAATTTAGTGACAAAAATTAGGAGCGAAGCGCGCCGGGGATCCAGGGGGCGGAGCCACAGTTTGTGTTGGCGGCCAAAGGCCGCAGAGCAAAGCCCGTACTTTTTTTTTCCTCAAATGTGCGTTTTGGCTGAACTTTGTATATAGTGCAATTATTATAAATCGATTCATTTAAAAATGTCAGGCCCTTATGATCAGTAATGATCTTAAAATGCACCCCCACTAAATAAATGCGAAATTTAATAACCGAAAACACAATCGCCAGGAGTTCCTTCTCCGTAGTTCCATATTTCATTTCTTGTAACGATAAACTTCTATTAACTAAGGAGACAATTCTGTGATTATTGTCACTATCTATTTGATACAAGACACCACTAACCACTAACTCCTCGGTCACTTGCATCAGTTTGTACATAAAATGTCTCCCCGGGTTTCCAATACCTCAAAGTTACACAGTTTAAAAATGCAGCTTTCAATTCCGCAAACGCTTTATCGTGACAACTACCCCACTTCCACACTTTGTTTGTGCTCAATAACTCTCGAAATGGATATATGTAATTCGAATATTTTTCCCGAAATTGCCGATAGTAGTTGCACACTCCAAGAACCTGTTGCAATTGCTTGCGATTTCTTGGTGTATGCAACTCTTGTATGACCTTGAGCCTATCAGGATCAGGAACAATACCGTTGGATGAGACCATAAATCCTAAAAATGGAACTGTGTTGCATACAAATAAAGATTTTGATAATTTTAAAGTAAAGTTATGTAATCGCAACCGCGCAAAAAGTTTTCTAAGGTGCAATATGTGAGAAACAAAATCGGATGAAAACACCAATAAATCATCTACGTAATACACCAAAAATTCCTTAAATGAATTATCAAGAGCCATACTTAATGCTCTTATAAAGGCGCTACCAGCAGTCTTCAACCCAAAAGGAACCCGCCGAAAATGATACAATGCATTATTATACAAGAATGCAGTATATTTTCGCGAGTCTGTAGCTAGCGGAACCTGCCAGTAGCCCTGTGTAAGATCCGTTTTTGTCAAATATGCAACTCCATTTATCTGGTGCAAAGTTTCATCAATTGGGGAAGGCCGCTCATTGTCCGATTCTATGATTTGGTTCAGAAAGCGCGCATCCAGCACCAATCGCACGCCACCGTCCTTCTTCTTAACGATGTGCATTGGGCTGCAGTACTCACTTTCTGACCTTTCAATGATACCATTCTTGATCATTAAATCAATTTCTCGCTGCACCTCTCCCCGTAACGCATAGGGTATCGGGTACGATTTTTTTACGATTGAGCTTCCTGCCTTCACTCTTATCCTATGTCCATATATCGTTGTGCACCGCGCATGATTTGAAAAAATATCCTTATATTCGTAAAGCAAATTTAACAGCTCTTGTCTTTCATCCGAATTTATATCCTGCAAATTTTCGAAAATTATTTGTAACTCTTGTTCAAAACCATCAAATTCCATTAATCCGCGAACCTCTTTATTTAACTTACTCGACTCTATTTTATCGAAGTCGAGCACTATCCCCACTTCGTGAGATCGAGTAATTCCGTCTTCGCTTGTTAAATCTATTTCACAAATGCGTTCATTATTTTTATTTTCGTTCACAAAATTTCTACCTTCATTCAAATTCTGGAAATATTGATCCTCATTAACATTGGTATGAATTAAAACATCTGCATTTACATCAATATCACTAACTCTCAAATTTATAATCTTATCGTTTACATTATCATTACCCACAAATTTATTTACATTTCTCATTTTATTCCCTCTTTGGTCAGACATAATAACATCACTTATAACATCTTTCTCAATACCTTCTAAACTTACATCATATTTTATAACTTGGCCTTCGGTATATATCACCTCAGCCGACATATTGGCATCTATCATTTCAGCCTCAATAATTTCATCAGTATCTATCATTTCACCTGATAATTCATACAAAACATTTACATCATATACATCATCAACCTTATCCTTATCATGACCAGAAAGAGAACACATATATTCCTCCAGATTAAAATTTAAATTCATAAACAAATGTTTTTCAATGTTACGATCAACTTCATTATCATTATCCTCCAAATCAATTAAATTATATACAATATCATTATTTGAAATATCTTGACTATTATCATCAAAATTCATCAAATCATTTTCACAATCAAAATTTATTAAATCTTTATCACAAAAGGTATCAATATTTACAGTTTCAACAGGTTTACTCCTTCGAGCCTCAATTAAGTCTTCAACACAGTCCCCCACCCGCACATTTATCAATGGTTCTTTAATAATCTCATCCCCTTCAACTATCCTGCAATTATTTGTTTGATCTAGTCCTATCTCCGTTTGCGTAGCCATGTCACTTTTCTTTTTATTGCTATTGATTTCTCTCAACTCACCTAAATTAAATGATTTTGTCCCATGACTCGACTTACAAATCTTTCTATTAGAAAATTGAGCTATTTCGCGCTTTCCATGATACACTCTCATTTTTTCAAAATCTAAATGTATTTTGTTTTGACACATCCAGTCACTACCTAATATTATTCCACATGTTAATTTAGGGATGACCAAAAAAATGGTATAAATTTCTATTTCGTCCACAATTATGGGTGCGTAAATTTGGCGGGTGATCGGGGTCGGTTTTATACCGATAGCCGTCATGACATTTAAATTAGATATAGGCAACTCGTCATATTGTTTACAATTATTCGCAGAAATTTCCTTGTACATCTCTTCCGAGATACAAGTGATTGCACTACCTGAATCCAATAATGCCCATATGTTTTTGTCAAATAATTTTACCAACACCCTCGGACATGAATCATTTTTAGATTCTTTCTCATCAGATACATCCTCACCAAAATGAACATCCCATGTCAGATCCTCTACTATTTTATCATTATCATAGTTCGGCACGGGATCCATATTTACCGAACTTATTATTAGTTTAAATTATCAACGTTAGAATTATTCATCAGTGCGTTATTTATTGGAAGTGTGCGGCTAACTGCCGGATAAGGAACCGATGTATTATTTATCGGGGGTGGTCGACTAACGTCTGGGTACGGAATCGGTGCATTTCTTCTCACATCTTGATAATTACCTCCATTTTGGATATTGTTCGTATAATTAACTCCCCTTCCATGATTTTGGGACGCCTCACGACGAAACCATCCATCCTTCCGGCGATTACTATCATAAGGCCGATCATTCCTTTCGCGATGACCTTGCTGTCCCCCATACCTTATATTACGTAAATTTTCTCTAGAATGCGAATTGAAGTTTCGATTTTCAAAATTCGATTCCTGCTTTGACCGCGAACAACCCGCCTCGAGAAACACCAGGGCATCCGACACAGCTTCATTGCTATTAAAATCGATTGCAGCTAATGAGGAGCGCACGTTTTCAGGGAACTGCTGAGCAATCTGGATGTTTATTTCTTTATTAGGCATTTCCGGAAAAATGTACTTTGCTTCCTTCAACTGTTTAAAGTAATATTCTTGAAAGCTTCCATTTTTAAAATTATATTTTCTTAAATTCCAATTAACCTTCGTCTTCATTTTATAAGAGCACGAATTGTACTTTTCGAGAAATGCCTGTTTAAATTCATTATAGTTATTAAAAGGTTCAATTTTTGCCTCCATCCATAATCTCGCGCTACCCTTTAATGCACTTTCAATTTTCAACAATTTACCCATCTCATTCAAATTTATTGCTTTAAAATATTTTTCAATATTGGTTATAAATTCGACGGGATGCGTCGAATCGTTCCCCAAAAACTCGGGACATTTTAATTCTACATTTAGTTGTTGTAAGCCCCCTAATAGGTTTTCTAATAAACTATTATTCGTATTCATCGTCTGTATCGGGGAATTTCTATTCTGTTGCAACTGTATAATTTTATTTTTATTAGCTTCATTTTCAGCATTTAGTACTCTTAATACTTCATCCCTTTCGGTTATCTGATTTTTCATTCCCGTAATTACTTCTCGAACTCCTATTAATTCAGTATTTAAACGTTGCCGTAACTCTTCCATTTCTTTATTTTGATCCATTTTCTTTTTCTTTAATATTTTCTCTGCAACTAAATTTTTGTGACTACTAACGACAATTTTATTTTTTAAAGGCGTATTAAATTTTGTTTTTTTCAAAACCGTTTTATTGGGCGTCTTATTTGGCGTACATACTAGTAAGTGCTCTTTTACGCGTTAACATTCCATGGGAACTTCTTTCCATTTACCGAAAAAAATGAACATAGAAATACAAGAGACAGTTTATTCATTTAATATTCATAAACTTTTATCGATTTCTCGCTATTTCTTCAATAAGAGTCGAGTCCCTGTTCGGGCGCCAATTGTATAGTTTGCAATTATAAGCACATATATATATATATATATATCTCTCTCTCTTATTTTATTTAATTAGAATATTAATATATATATGAACCAATAAATATCTTGCATAAAATGTTTATTACTGATATTTCCTTCAAATGGGTAATGTGTGTATGAAGAAATATCGACCGTCGAACAAACAAATAAACAAACAAACACTATATCTCCTTATCAATGCGTACATGTAAACATGATATAAATACAATCAATAAATATACGTATGTTATATATAATAATTGCCGTTGTAAATTTCTATTACAATATATAATTTGAATATTATTTATTTTTGATATATATATATATATTGTGAATTTGAATTTTTTAACGGATCTTATTTTTTAATGATAATTTATACTCATTCCGCTAGAACCCCAAAAACAAACAAATCAAGAAATATTGAACCGTGGTCGGTTCACAATATTCAAATACATAATATGATGTTCCCATACATTAATCTATTGGATGACGACACCACCAACCTT
>JAPYZR010006314.1:0-10081 GCA_030522945.1 Trichopria nigra
AGATATAATCATATATGATCCAGATATAATCATACATGATTCAGATATAATTATATCTGATCCAGATATAATTATATCTAATCCATTTTTTCCCGGGACGTACGTTCCTCGAATATTCGACATTCATACGAAATGTCCTCTGAACGCACACGACATCCTTGCGATATTCTCAGTATATCTGCAACAGAATATTATATTTCGAACCTGAATCGTACATTCCTCGAATATTCGAGATTGATACGAAATGTCTCCAGCACGTACGCGGTATCCTGGCGATATTCTAAGTTTATCTTTGACATAATATCATATCTCGTACTAGAAAGGAGTTAAAGCACTATAATCCTTCATTCAATAATAGACTTCCCTATCCTAATCTAACCTTGAATCAAGGCTTAACAAGACTTCATACTTAATATAAATCTTATATTAATTTTTCATACCTATTCGTGGGTGCTACACGACCCGGAGCATATATGATTAATAGGAGTATATAAGAAAGGTGTGGCAAGAAGACAAAATTCCCGGATTAAGTAACTGCAACATCTTCTTCCAAATGTATTTCCCATCGAAGTTCCGACCGTATTAAAAAGTTCTCACACCGAGCAAGGCAACCGAGAAAACGGAGCATCGAAGAGAGTTCCTTTCGCGAAAGGAGCGGCTGGCTTGTACTCGAGTTATATAAAGTCTGCGAAGTCGCGAATTTGGTGCGGTGAGTCTTAATATCGGCACGGTTCGGTAGGTCGCCATAGGCGGGTAACGAAGTATAGGAGAGCGAAGTTACAATCGAGCGAAAACGACGGAGACGCGAATACGTCATTGAGTCGTAGCAGTTGCATCCGTACGAATGCGTCCCAGGATTGGCTCGCTTCAACTGACTTAACCAAACGGATCCGAAAGTTACGAACGAGTGCTGCATTACACGGGATTTCGTCGTCGCTTATATGACGCTTCTTCGGATTTCCCGAATTATCCCTTAATCCGAGCCGGTATCAGCTTTTTGGGGTTTAATCTGCCATTCCCGTCCAGTGATTTCGACTTCCTTTGTCCTCAAATTTACTATTTTGTCAGATTACTAATATATTATTTTCTCAATTTCTACGTCGTGTTTCGGTTAATCTGTGTAGAAAGATTTTATGGATACATTTTCAAAATTTTAAACTAATCCTCTATAGTTTTATTGTTTGTGAATTGAAGTATTCTGGGGAAAGGGAAATAATGATGGGAGATAAATCATCCTGGGACTGCTTGGACGGACTGAGAGTCGACTTGTGATTAACCAAAAAACGAGATCAACCATGATCGATACAAAAAAATATATATAATGATCTTTGACCTGTTTTGACAATGATCTTTTTTCCAGTGTCATTAAGTGTATTTTTTCGTCATGACCATGCCACAAAAAATTACAAAGTAAGCATGGATAATGTAAGTGATAATCTCATTTGGTGAATGGACGAAAAATTTTAGAATATGCCTAAGTCATGGAGCTGGTTATTACGTTTATTACCTGTCAGGAACTTATTGTTCTTTATTACTTCCGAACTGTAGTAGGTACTACTTACAATATAGAAGACTTAGTTTATGTGAATAGTTAGTCATGACATTTTTGGTCAAAGAATCATTGCTAGGAGTTAGAACTCCATTATTCAAATCTAATTTTCATTTGCATTGTTACATGATTTTCAGGTCTGGTATGTGTAATTTCATAATTAAACGAACACCCGTCTGTGCTAAATGAATCATTAACAAGCATGCACCTCTCTTGAGCCTGCGTCGAATCTTGCAAGTCCGACTGGAAAGTTGGCTAAGTATCTTACCAGAATATTGCATTTAACCGGTCGTAGCAACGAGGATAAATATCACACCGAGGCGTTCACCGACATCGTCGAAAAACTTGGTCGTTTAACAGGTACGGCCCTGAGAGTTAGAGGAGTGCGATGTTCCCATGCATGCTCCATGCCGTATACGACGTTAGAAGCAGTTTGCAACCTACGTCAAGCCGCGAGCGTTGCTTATTCCTTATATGCGCGCACGTAGCCTAATGGACTTTAGGTATTCAGGCACGTACACACCCACATAAGCGCCCAGGCACGTGTTGCAGGTAAAGATGCGCCTTTTGCACGCGAGTTGCGTGACTGAATTTTACACGAATTTCTACACCTAACTTTTCTACCGACGCCCCGCTAACTTTTACCCCCTTTTGCACGGAACTCGTCAGTTTTAACGTTTCGATGTCTTTTACGTATGCGAAACACGATCTTACCTTTTGATGATCAGAAGAGTGAATATTAAAGGCCATTTCATGACGATAACTTTATAAATGATTTTCTAATTCATTTTTATCGTAGTAACATGAATTCAGGTACCGAATTCAAAGTTGCACTCAAGAAAGTGTACTATCATGATAGAATCGAAATTTTAGAAGCATTCGTTGCCAGTATTGACTTCCAATATCCTTTATAAGATAAAGAACGATTTATCGGAAAAAAATGCCACAGTAATTCCATATATAATGTTGTTATAACAACCTTACTCTACAGCGTTACATTTTAAGTACATATATAAAAGACGTCAGGCTTATTTATTAACAAAATGTATATCTTGTGCGTCATTTACTTACCCATTGAAATGCAAAAATGCATTTTGCCAATACATAAAACTCTAATAACCACTCCTGTATTACGGAGCCCTCCGCCAGAATGGGTGCAAAAGAGATGCGTCGGTCATTTGGACCATTCCATCGTCCTTCGCTCGAGTAAACCAGGAAAATATTCCAAAATTTCTCGGGTCGTCTGGAAAGGCTAAATATATTATGTCTGCATTATTCAGGTATGGGAATTTATGGAATTATTTGAAGATTACGTGTGCTTTGTGGAAGGCACCGGAATGAAGGTGCGATCGATGTATGAGTGCGTTCACGGCGCCCGGTACGCGAATTCGCACATACCCAGCGGCAGACGCTTCTATATGCAGGGCCAACACTGTTGCAAAATGCAAGCGAAAGATCCAATAGTTCAGCATCGAAATGGAACAGGAGGAAATCGGAAGTCAATCGGCACGAAGCGAAAGGAAGAAAAAGGAACGAAATACGAAACGAAGATGTAAATCGCCAGGAATTTCGAGTTTTCTTTGTTCGCGTTTACCGAACCAAAGGTTCTTTAGAGGAAATGTATAATTGAAAATTCATAAATAAAAGAAAAATTTCGTGGGAATGGAAATTTATTACGTTCAATTAGATAGACGTGCTCGAAGAATTCCAGAGTGTCTATTCTATGATGCTAATTCCATTATTCTCACGAGCCGGTCGTGGGCAGCGGAAGAAATGACTACGCGAGACTTGGTCGTTTGGCCAATTACAAAAGTCTTTTGTCATATTCTGTCGATCGGGGTAAAAGTCCTAAGAGTCATTCATTTGCGACAGTTGCAACAACAACAATTAAATCAACTAAAAGATTGTGAAAATATTTCAAATGAACAGTAATTAAGTATTTTGCAATATCAATATTCATCATAAATTTCATATATCATACATTTGAAGTGCATTTTTTAATAATGCATCAAAACCATAATAAGTAACATATGTATAAGTTCAGTATCTTTATTTGTCATATTCCATTCCCTTCTTATTAATACTAAACTTTCGCGATTTTACGCACGCTTTCACATGTAATTTAAGAAAAAAATCATACACGCTTCCCAGCTGACGCCCATTTAGCATTATTATACCAGGACGTTGATCATTACAACCAGGGAAGCTGTATTATAAATGTAAAAGTGTAGCAAAAACTTACGGAACAAATCTAGTTTAGCGGCTTTTGCGATGCTTAAAAGTAAATCTCTACAGGAATAAGAAAATATTATTGCAGGAAATTTTTAGAAATTTCTCTAATCACCTATTTTGCAAGCATCATATTATCTAATTATACGTTATAAACTAAGCTGTGTTTCATAAATGAAAAGGAAGTAGAGTACTAATAAAAGAAAATTTTCAGTAAAACACTAAAAAAATGCCACTTTTTACTTCCACCGGAAAATAACGAGAAACTTGATTATTTTAAAAAGAACGCACATGTCAAAATGATTCATTTATTTTTATATTAATTTTATTCATTGTCAACAATTCGACTTTGCAATTCTTCTCACGCTCGACGTACCATTAGACATGCATAAAAATCGCAAACAATTGATTTAAATCATTCATATATTCATTACAACTAAATCTGTATTCATTGTGTACAAATGGCGTTGTGTAAACATTACGTATGAATATTTCAGTTGATGGTAAAATGCGGACAACTTGCAAATAGTCATAATAATGTCTTTATGTAGATATATACTGAATGTATATACAATCCACATTAAACATTAATCACGGTACAAAGAAGACGATAGTGAAAGGTCTTCTTCCTCTGGCGAAGGATCAGTTTTTTACGATTTTTCCGTTCAAGTATTACAAGGTCGATCTCTCACTCGAGAAAGTAATGCAGAAGGTGAACAGCGAACAATGCCTGGCGAATAACTTTTCTAGCCAGACTAAGACCGCGGCGAGCCGCGACGAAGTTATTGTGTAATTTGCGATCGCCAATCATCGTATTGCATTATCTACGATATCGCGTATTCTGGCAATTCGATTCTTAAACACCTGTTATACTTTTAAAAGTTCTTGATGATAGTTTGCTTTTTCTATCCTGTGAATTTATGGATGCACGATCGTACATCAGACGTTTCGCATTGAAAAGTTCGTCACTAATAGACGATAAGTGGCTCTATTGTTTTGTAATCATCATTTAATGCATTCCCGGTATATCTGTTACAATGTGTACAATTGCGTGTGAAATTGCTCCTTTCAGTAAGACATTAAGCTAAAGCTCGTAAATTATTTTGATATTGATTATCCGAAGATCTTTTTCGCCGCAGTATTATATTTCTTTTAAACATAAATCTATGACGTTATTCTTTTTTCTTAGTGATGTATTAATCATTTGATTAATTTAAATGAATTTATAGGTTATATCGATGACTATACATAACATACATGAATCAGATCTTCCTAATTAAACTATTTTGTCGTTTCTTTTATGCCGATTATTATTTATTTTTTATTTTTCAAGAACTAAGTTATTCTTTAAATGTTATAAAAAAGAAAATTATAGAATCCGTTATTGAAATTTTCCAAATTTTATGTCAGTTTAAGTCAAAAAGTATGGTCATCTTTAAAGCATATATCAACAGAAAACTTATATAGACTGTCCTGAAGATATTCGACTGAAGTAGAACCAAACTAATCATGAGCAGAGAAGGTCGCATGCGGGCGTTTATCTCCAACAAGGTCCGGTGGTCACTCGGGAAGTTACAGAATTTGTTAAGTCTATATAACTATACAGGGCGATTTATGGATTTGTCGTAAATTAATTAAAGTAAAAAAAAAAAAAAAAAAATACAGACAACTTTAAAGAAATTGAAATTACTGATAAGTTGCAATGTATTATTAATAAATAGCTAAATAAACAAAAATGCGTGTATAATAAATAATTATTTTTATTGAGCGGGGATTCAATTTAAAAATCGATAAAAATAAAAAATTATTTATAAAATTTATAAAAGCCTTGAAAAACCGAAGAGTACGCAAGTATTAGGGAATGTATATAAATTATATTCAACATTTGTTGATGCAAAATTTGCAATGTCAATAATTATCAAAATCCATAGAAACGTAGAATTTAAAAAGAAAACTTCATTATATGCACATAGCATAATTTCAATAAATTCGAAATGGTGAAAATAAATGAAATTGATGCAAATAATGTCAAATTCTATACAAATGAATAGGTATTTCAAAGAAATTGAGGTTTATTCATTCACAACGATAACAACGTGCATGTTACTTTATACATGCTCAATCGAACACGATATATCTGATGTCTGTTACTTTTGTGGCATGTTAAATATAAATTTGAAATTGAAAATAATAAGCCCATTTATTGAGCGGAATTCATCGAATCGTTTATAATTAATTCAGTTCGTTCAGTTTATAGTTCATTCGCAAATACCGATAGCCTATTTGACATTTACATTTTTAATCGTACAGCATGCGCTTTAATAGAGGTATAAATTTCAGATCTGCACAAAGCGTTATCTTTTCATCGAGCGCCAAAGATAAACAAATTTTCAATTAAATATTTCGTGAATTGTCGTTTTGACGTATAGCTAGTATTATATAAAAGGTGAAGTAAAAGTCGGGGTTACATTTTCGTTGGGTTATATATCGTTCCAATTCCAACGTATTTCTATTTTCCGCGCACGCCAATCGCGAAAATATTTGATGATCTCACCTGATAATTGCAGCGAGCCGACGCTCGATAATGATATCTACTATATATATAGTGCAGTCATATTACACGACTTTCAGAATTTACGAGCGAATTTATATACAGTGCCAAATTTCAACATAATGCCGAAAGTGCACGAATTTACAAGTATTAAAATTCAAAAGATTTTCGGAACGTATAGTCGATTGGTAAATAATTGGTGTAATGCAATATTTCTTCTTTAATGCTTGCAATTTACACGTGGTTCAGTTAAATCACTTGATGATATCCTTCGAGCGATAAATTAAATCTTAATTAAAATATTTATTAAATGATGCTACAAATTATTACCATATAAATGATGTTATCCGCCATTATTGTACATTTCGTAAAACACAATTTATTATTAATAAATGTGTTCTTCGGATTTTTATGTCAGTATAGAGCATTATTACTTTGAATGAGATTTTTTAATGTTTTAAAGCGTAAATTTATTTTACGACAAGACTGTTTGCGACTTAGTAATAAATTAACAAAAAACATTCAAGTTATGAAGAGTAATAATATTTTACGTCAAAATTTGCTGTGTCTAGTAATATCTTCTAATTGATTTAGTTATCCTTGTATTAATGTAGAAGTAAAGTAAACACTCGAGTACATAAATTTAACGAGGATGTTAGTTGCTTAATTATTTTAAATGAATATAATTGATTTTATGTAACACAAAGTGTCGGAAAAGGTTTCGACACTGTTTGCAATATATTACATAAAAAAGAAACGTTACCGCAACAAATAAGCAAAGAGGTGTTTTTATTATACCCCATTGATTTGTGAATGGACTCACACCACAGGTGCACTCGATAATATTGTGTGCACTGGCCATCGTGTAAAATGTTCAATAAGAGACCATGTTTAATTTCGCTTAATTAAGAAGTTGAAACACTTGAATTGATCACCCTTCCTTACTCCAACAAACCTGTTGCGTCTAAGAAAATGTATTGTATACAATTGATAAAAAATGGTTAACCGAGCAAATTTTATTGTTACTTCATTTTAAACGAGCAAATTAAGTAATGCTGTTGTTAACCTATAACGACTTAACGGTAAATGATTGTTACTAATATTGTTTGTACTTTGATTATATAATATTATACCAACTGCGCGTAAAGTATATAAGAGTCTCAATTAGTTTTATTTAACATAGATGATTTTTCAAAGCTGTCTGCATGTTTTGTTTAATAACTTATAAATTAATTTTTTTCGACCGTATGATTGTAAAATTAAGCGAAGATGTTTTTTTTTTATAGGGCGAATTATTAATTCCTTATATTCATCATACCACCCAACCACCCACCCAATTTTGTTTGCGCAACTGCAATGGAAATCATTATACTTCGGCCCCTTAATACTTTACGACTGAAGAAAATTGAATGGCGGTAATAAAAAAAAGATAGGCTTGTAGATTGCGATTAATGTCAGAACATTTATTTTTTAATGGACCGAGTAGTTTTCTCAAAAAAAAAAAAAAAAAAAATTAAAATGTAGTAAAAAATTGAAAATCGGCCGATTAAATTGAATACTTGACTATATCTTGCGTCATGCGAAATATAACTAACGAAAATGTTTATATTCCTGGATGTTAATATAGGATTCAATAACAGAAATAAATCTTCTTGAGCATCTTCATTGTTCCGAAGCTGATTTATTAAATGTAAGAAGATAGAAATCGGAGAATGTTGATCGAGGAACGTATACGTAATTATGGCCAGGGTTCAATTTCAATTCAATAGTATTGAAGACTACTGACATTTAGCAGAAATCTAGAATATAAATTCTAAAGTAGGAATAATTCAACTGATTCGGTAACGAGAGAGAACTCAGATATCCTGGGGTGAATAGGCTGCAGCATCACCGAAACGAGTCATATTGAATTGAAAGTAGCGAATTTGCGAACTTTGTTCCGTATGTTACTGAATGTTCCAGTGTTCGAGGGGATCTGCATCACATTTTTGTTTCATGCAAGGAAAAGAGAATGATAAAAGTCAGATAAAACAGACTAGAACAGACAGAAGATAATAAATATTAAGCTATAGACTGTGTGCATACTAACACAAACTTACGGAAGTAATGTTGTGTGACTGTGTACATGAACACTTTGAACGCCCTCTATCTGGGGTGCTGTAAGATCTCGGGTGGTATTTTATGTATATGTACATAACCACACAAACTCACGCCTGCAAGTTTGTGTTAGTTTGCACATAGTCCATAGGCGAACCGTAGGAAAAAGCATATAGTTTGAAATATGATTCGCGACCTTTAAAATATTTGTTTTCTTTTTTGTTTTTTATGGTATGATTACACAAATTAAATGTAACGATAAGATTTATTGAAACATCGACATATTAATGATTATAATTTAATAAAAGGTATTATCTAAAAAGCCAATATATATTTTAAACATTTATTACAAAATTTCCTTTTTTTTTTTTCATTGACGACTCGATTAATCCGTTTCATGTCCACCTTTTCGTATATTTAATACATCATATTCATATATCATATTCAATAGCCTGATTTATCGTGGCTATTTATATAATTCTGTTCATTTGCCGACTTGGTGCAATAAAATTTATCTCAATTGAATTAAACTTTATAATGTCAAACGTTTATAAACGATTTTAGATTTCAAAAGCAATTCTCATTTCATATTGCTGGATTTCGAATTTTCTCCCATCCCCTAATCGAAATTCATCTTCACTTCTCATATTCAAAATAAACACCTATTCATTTTATTTTTTTGAAATGAAATTTTCAGATTTTTTTTTTTTCTTTTATTGTCGTGAAAAATACAATGAACATCCAATACGTAATTAGCCCTGTTTTATATTGGAAATTCAAATAACAAAGTTGAAGTATTCAATTTTTGCAGACGTATATATGTATAAATTAACGAATATTTAAAATTCATTTAATTCTCATTTATTTAATTGAATGGTTAATTTATTCGATTATAAACGATGGAAGGCACATTGACGAATGCACAATGAAATAAATGCAAAGTAATTCGTTTTTTTTTTTAGTCAATAGATAAAATGATATATATGAAGACTGGACACTAATATCGATTGCTTTATATATGCAATAAAAATTAATAAAAATTAAGAGTTGATTAAAATTATTGTGCCGATTAAAATTTTAAGCCGATTAGAGCAATTACATTTTGAGTAATTTCAGTCGACTTTATTCCATTATTTCCAACTCGGGTAACGCTTTAAATATTGATCTATACGTCGATAGAACGGGTTGAATGCAGGTTTGTCCAGCATGTGGATGTTGCAAAACGCCCTGCGTCCACGAAAAATTAGTACATATTGACGTTTAGAGATAAAGAATATATATAGGGATGTAACTATAATATACATTACATACTTTTTCGTATTCCAATATCTGCTAATAGAAAAAAAAAAAAAAAAAAAAAAAAAAAAATAAAAAAAAAAAAAAAATATAATAACGATTATTGATTAAATAACGCGTTCCATGTCATCGAATGAAATTGAATATTTGAAATTGTAACAATTGAAATTGTTCCAAAAAATATTTGATAAGATCAACGGAACGATTTCATATTACCGACCAATACATTTTGTTATTTAACTTAAACGTATATATGATCTTAACATGTTAATCGTTGAATTTGTCGACAAGCCGAGTCAAATTGGGAACTAAGGTCCTTAAATAAAAGAAATATTTGACGTTTCGATGAGAATCCTCAT